>NQII01008607.1:44703-69072 GCA_002778355.1 Clitarchus hookeri | reverse complement strand
AATGAAAATTGGTTGATTTTTTCGAGAGTTATACGCGTCCTAACAAACGGACACAGCATTTATATATATATATATATATATATATATATAATTTCAAATTAGATAACTTTCAAAAGTGCTCAACTTTACCGTGATCAGCTTACACACGCACCTCCCCCTCTTTCTCTTTCCACCGCTATTTTTTCTTATATCTTTTTCTCGTCTTTTTCTAACCGGCTCTTTCTTTTTCGTTTTCTCTCGACCTCTATTTCTCTTCAACAGTCGCCTCTTTACAACAAGGATATAATATATTAAATAACGATATAATCAATCCGAACACGCNTATTTCTCTTCAACAGTCGCCTCTTTACAACAAGGATATAATATATTAAATAACGATATAATCAATCCGAACACGCTCTGGACTATTTTTAAACAGCAAAGATCCCCCTTCTGTAGTTTGCTGATCGACAAATAGTTACGTTCTGTGTATTGTAGAATACCTTACATTCATCCTGATGCATTGCTAGTTCCGTTTACGGGTTCCGTGTCAGTTTTCTTGCGCAACTGTGCATTGTACAACGATATAACCAGTGAAACTACTGTATCGGAATATCATGAAAACAGGGAGGTAAACATCCTCGGCGTATTTACACGAAATAATATAAATGTACCAGTATTTTATTTAAAACGGATGGCATTTTTACATCTCAGATCTCTGCTAACTATAAATATACTACAGCTCTAGTTGTGCACAGTGACGCAATGCAAGGAAAGATTGGATATCGTACATCGCTTCTAGGAACCATGGCGGTGCTATGTTTGCATATGGCGTGTGTTTTAGGCCGGCGTGCTCTCGCTTGCCGCTGTTTACATATCGCACGAGCCAGAAATAACTGGCGAATGACCTAAATCTGGCCCACTGGCAACAGGCCACCGCGGCTCCCAACACCACAGATCAAGGCGCTTAACAAAGACGAGACTGCCCCGTATTCCACTAGCGCTACCTGTACACTGGCGACGGAACTACAACCTATCACAGCTATTCAGTGTGTCGACATACCTTACACACGACACTTTTCGATCTATCGTGGGCAATTACTACAATGTGCGGCAACGTACGCAATCGATAGCTACTCATTTTAAATTTGTTTTCCATGTACTATTTTNTTTTTTTTGTGTTTATTTAACTACCTAGCGTTAGGGTGAGTTAGTGAAGAGATTTGGGCGACTCTTAACATGGTGGTCTTCAGTGAAGCGAGGTGAGTATGGAGCGGCGCCGGAATGAAGGGGCGGGGGAAACGGGAGATCCCCGAGAAAACCCGCTGACCAGCGGCATCGTTGGATACGATTCCCACATGCGAAAATCCTGAGTGACCCGGCCGGAGATTGAACCCGGTTCGCCTTGGTGGAAGGCGAGCAGGCTAACCGCTCAGCCACCGCGGCCCTACCTAGCGTTAGGATTTAAATAATCAGGCACAATATCAATATCGGTATTTATTTTAAATGATTTCATATATTTATAATTAGATCAACTATCATGTTTCCTGAAAGTGAGTAGTTTTGCAGTCATACATTCAACACAAATTCATAATGTGGTATAATTGACATTTCCCTGTCCGGAAAGAGCTGAGAATTTAATAACACAGTTCCCCTTTCACTTTCTGTTATGTAATTGTTTCTCACTTTGAAGCAATTTAGAGTGATAATGAAGCCTGTATTAATGTCGTGCTACAAACACCGTAGCGTTTCCGTGAGAAAATAACATTCGAGTTAGAAAACGGTTGTCTACAACCGCAGTTAGTGTCATTGTGGTTAACTTTGTACCGCCAATTTTCATTTAAAACGAATGTTCTACAGCCTCCCACTTCAAGTTTAACTTTCCACTTAACAGGTTTATTTATAAATAACACAGCAAAGTGCACAGAAACTTCGGACATTCATTTGAAATGACATTAGGAAAGTTGTTCAAAGTTACCTACGCTGGTGCAAAGTTGCCCCAAATGACTGCAAGGAAAGTTTTCTGCGACCAATCAGAAACTATCATAAAACAAGAAGTTATAGATATAAATAATGACCCTACTTTCCTCCACATTGGTGCAAATAATTTTGATGCTGTTTCTGAAAAATGATACGGTAGGAGGGTCGTGGCGTTGATACCGATATCATGAGAGATGCAACCAGAAACAAATGCAATACTAGTGTGAGACTTTCAAATATACGCGTGCCTTACCTGAGACTAGAACACAGAACCAACTACATTACAGCGGTAGGATTCGGAGCATTAACTTCTGTAGTAATCAGTCTTAGTTTGGTAGACTGCGTTTAGCGGCTTCAAATATCTNGGTAGGATTCGGAGCATTAACTTCTGTAGTAATCAGTCTTAGTTTGGTAGACTGCGTTTAGCGGCTTCAAATATCTACAGGGGCATCATTTTGAAAACAAGTGTCTGAAACAATCACTTACATCATGTAAGTTTACACTGCCTACCGTAGCATTACCTGTGTGCAGAATTTGGTAGAAATAGGTGGACTGGTTGACGTATGGCATAACAACTTCAGTTTCTCATTTGGCGCTATAGTACAAAAAAGCCTAAAAACAGTCCCTGTATATGCATATCTGATACGTCTAATAAATAATGTCAATATAACAATTTGGTTTAAATTTGTCAAATTATTTTAGAGACATGATTAAATTATCTAAATAATTTATACTGCGCCATTTTGTAAAAAAATGTCTGGCTCATTTAAATTATGTGAGTTTACAAGATCCTGTGTAGTACTAATTGCGCGGAACATTTGGTGGTAATTCGATGATTGGTTCTCGAGATATGGCATTCATGTTACATTTTATCGCCTGGCACTACTTTACCAAAAGTCGGCAAAATATACCTTTGTAAGTATATTTGATGCTTCTAATGGCTACTCTCAGCGTAATAAGTTTAATTGAAACCGGCTTTATTTACTGTGTTATTTATAAATAAACCTGTTAAGTAGAAAGTTAAACTTTAAGTGGGAGGCTGAGAACATTCGTTTTAAATAAAGCCAGACACACTTAAAACATGCCCTACTGTAACACTAATTACGTGCAAAGTTCAGTGGGAATCGGTGGGTTTGTCCCAGTCATGTGACACCAAGGCTCCAGTTCCCCATGTGGTGCTATCTTCATTACTCTATTGGCATATTCTATGTTTGCCATAGATACTGCTATATATATTCATTACTCTATTGGCACATTCTATGTTTGNCTCTATTGGCATATTCTATGTTTGCCATAGATACTGCTATATATATTCATTACTCTATTGGCACATTCTATGTTTGTCATAGATACTGCTACATATCTTCATTACTCTATTGGCACATTCTATGTTTGCGATAGATACTGCTACATATTAAGTCGGTTGAAATTGTTCGAGACATATGGCATACTAACCTAAATATTTACATTGCTGTTGTTTTGAAAATATGTAACTACCTCTTTTAAGTCATTAATTTAATTGGACTACATAAGTATAACTTGTAGCCTGAATTCAGTGGGTATCAGTTAATTGTTTCCAGAGATACGACACGAAAGCTTAATCTTCCAAAACTGCTGTCAAATGAGTTAAAATATTAGATTATATGACGCTTGCGTAGATAGTGCCAGCATACAAAGTTAAGTAGGAATTAATTACGTGGTTCCGTAGATATAGCATAGTAGTCTACAGGCTGTCAGATAATCCGCGGATACGGGCTGCACCACACGAATCTGCGATCAAAACTAAGTAGAAAATACTTATTGGTAAAAATGCATAAGACCCTTCGTTTACGAGAAAAATGACATGAAATGTCCAAAAACCATTGTAGCAAACATGTGGTATTCCAATTAGATAAAGGTGAGGTTATGTGGCAATGCTGCAACTAATATGTCGGTCGAACGGCATACGGTAAGGGAACGGGCCGAGCTCAGTAGTGTCAAAGAGGACACGGAGTTCACATGCAGTGACTACTGGGACACGGCATTGTCCATGGGTGCATCCGGCGGCCAAGCTCCGTGCATGCTGCATGCATCCAACGTGGGTCATTCCACATGGAATCATTCAGAGGTAGTTAAATGACATTTTTTTTAATTTCTAAAATTTTTTTAAGTGTTTTTGTAAATAAATCAATAACAAAAAAAAATCAATTTTTTTTGCATTCCTTTTAAAATGGCAACGATTTTTCAACATGACAGAAGCAATATTTTCAGAATGTCAACATTTACGAAAAGCTTAGTATCTCAGAATGTATAGGAACTGGAGACTTGAAACAAAAACCAAATTTTGGCTTAAACATCAATAATAAACTTTACGCTATTTCTAATCACAGCATCCAAGCAAATGTACCTAAACGTAAGCATATTTTGGTTCAAAATTCGATTTTTAAACTAAATTTACTATGCGGGAAGGAAGCAAGTCTAAAACCTCAAATTTTCCCCACAATTACACCTCTACTCACACTGTATGTAAATANCCGTGCATGCTGCATGCATCCAACGTGGGTCATTCCACATGGAATCATTCAGAGGTAGTTAAATGACATTTTTTTTTTAATTTCTAAAAATTTTTAAAGTGTTTTTGTAAATAAATCAATAACAAAAAAAAAATCTATTTTTTTTGCATTCCTTTTAAAATGGCAACGATTTTTCAACATGACAGAAGCAATATTTTCAGAATGTCAACATTTACGAAAAGCTTAGTATCTCAGAATGTATAGGAACTGGAGACTTGAAACAAAAACCAAATTTTGGCTTAAACATCAATTATAAACTTTACGCTATTTCTAATCACAGCATCCAAGCAAATGTACCTAAACGTAAGCATATTTTGGTTCAAAATTCGATTTTTAAACTAAATTTATTATGCGGGAAGGAAGCAAGTCTAAAACCTCAAATTTTCCCCACAATTACACCTCTACTCACACTGTATGTAAATACAAAATGATCCTCTAGAGATACACCATTCTCATTTTACATGGGGTTAAAAAGTGACATTTTTTTTTTAAATCCCAAATTTGGTACCTAATAACTCTAGTGTGGGAGATGCTAAAAATATTAAACATACAAAAACTGAAGGTCTGTATAATACCTACCCCCTGTAAAAATTGTAAAATTTCAAAATGTGGAAGAAAAATATAAAATTTAATGGCATGATGTAATAAGGGGCACGACTGTTAATAAAACCTTAAATTTAATAGCTAGACGGTAAACAGTTAAATTATATAGATTAAATAACAATTGATTTAGATTAATGAGGTGTGAATTCTGAAGCTAAAAAAAACTTTTAAAAATAAATTTACTCACACTTTTTTAGAGAGTTGTGCTGATGTGCTTGTTGTACAANTATTAAACATACAAAAACTGAAGGTCTGTATAATACCTACCCCCTGTAAAAATTGTAAAATTTCAAAATGTGGAAGGAAAATATAAAATTTAATGGCATGATGTAATAAGGGGCACGACTGTTAATAAAACCTTAAATTTAATAGCTAGACGGTAAACAGTTAAATTATATAGATTAAATAACAATTGATTTAGATACATGAGGTGTGAATTCTAAAGCTAAAAAAAACTTTTAAAAATAAATTTACTCACACTTTTTTAGAGAGTTGTGCTGATGTGCTTGTTGTACAAAGCTGAAATTTCATTACACAATTTCTCAGAAATTTGATAGCAGGACCTTCCAGTTTGATGCATAAGTTCTAGGGGCGTTAACTTTCTAATTACTTTTGACAGTGGGACCCAGCACTCTTCTGCTGTTTTACGGAAAGATGTCCTTGTACCTGGTGGCTGGAAGAAAGTAACATAAACATCTTTATCTTCTTCACTCTCTTCAGTGACCTGAGCCGGATACCACTTTCCATCGTATATGAAAACAATGCTATCATTAACTTGCACATCAAAGGAGTGCCACTAAAGACATTTTCCAAGAGATTTATATATATATATATATATTTAGTAGAGCTGGAGGTTTTNGGAGGTTTGATAGCAGCTTAGTGTATCAGTGACGAAAGTCGCAAGCCTGTGTCTTTCCCTTGTTTGAGGAATAGCTTTATACATTTGAAATTTTTCCTTCAGATGTAGCTCATTCCTTTCAATTTCGTCAGTAGATACGTACAAGTATGCGATACCTTTAATGTTTTCAACACAGAAGTCGTACAGTTCTTTAGGGATTTAAAATCTGGTCTTTGTATGCCCTCTGAAACCTAGATTTGCAGCTTCTCGTTTTGTTGTACCTCCTATATCATCACAAGAATTCTTTCTATGGGCAGTGGCAAAGAAGTTCTATTCACAATCCAGGCTGAAATCAGACTTGTGATTACAAATATTAGCAAAATTCTTCCTGTTCTTATACTGCTATCTTTGATCTAGACCAATTTTGAGGCATCAGGCTGATAATCCTCACCTTCTCTGCATTACTTGTAGTTTGTTTGCATCTTACCTTCAATTTTTCAATTAACTCTGAATATTCCTTGCTGGTTGATAAGCTTTAATTTACAATTGTAGTTGCTTCTTTCATGATATTTACACACAGTTCTTAAATCATTTTTACCCGATCTTAGCATCACTNTTTACAATTGTAGTTGCTTCTTTCATGATATTTACACACAGTTCTTAAATCATTTTTACCCGATCTTAGCATCACTAACTTCTGCTCATCTAAACTGAGCTGGTTTATTGTGGCGACTTCTTCAACAACTTTTCCATAACTTTCCTTGTGGCAGTTCTCTTGAATAAATAATCCAACACAGCAATCCATTTTTTTAAAATAACAGCAGTGTCACATTAATGCACAAAACACTTAGCAATGTCAGAGAATACATCTACTCATCACCAAGGAAGCAGGCAGTCAGGATGCCTGTCTGACTGCACTTGAAGGCAATGCTCTGTCGTGTTGTTTCATCACACCACTATGCCTATTGCTCAGTTATTCACATCCTGCAGTCTGCTGAAGAATGCCGAGCAAACAACTCCTTATCATGAATAACTTACAAAAGTTTCAAGTGACTGCTGGTATAAAGATGCCTGAAGTGGCTTTATGTTCCCGCCTGTTATGAAAGATAAACATAATGAGTGAGTAAAAGGAAATAAGAGATTACAAACTGCTCACTCCACTACACCCACCCTCCTCCACCTGGCTTGCTAAGCCTGCTTGCTCAGTGTGCACATACAGAAAATTAAAGTGTAGCCCATTCACAGATGAGCTTCTTGTACAAAGTAACTAGGTAATTATAAATGTATTACTACGTAACAATTGCATTTAAGATTTTATTAATAGTGGTGCACCTTATTGCATCAATGCTATTAAATTTGGCATATTTCTTCCACATTTTGAAATTCTACAAATATTAAACCAGTAAAGTCTATAACTGAATTTTTTTACAGTGGATAAGTATCATACAGACCTTTAGTTCCTCTAAGTTTCATATTTTTAGCATTGCCCAAACCAGAGTTATTAGGTACCAAATTTGGGACTTTTTGAAAAAATGTCAATTTTTAACCCCTTGTCAGATGAGAATGGTGCATCTCTAGAAGATCACTTTGTATTTACACACAGTGTGTGTAGAGGTGTATATGTGGAAGAAACTTGAGGTCCTACCTAGACTTACTTCCTTCTCGTAGCAAATTTTGTTTGCAAATTGAATTTTGAACCAAAATATGCTCAATTTGAGGTACATATGCTTGGATAATGTGATTAGAAATACGGTAAAGTTTATTAATGTACATGAAAGTTGATTATTTAAGCTACAAATTGTTTTGTTTCAAGAATCGAGCACTTATACATTCTGAGATACTAAGCTTTTTGTAAATGTTGACATTCTGAAAATATTGCTTCCACCATGTTCAAAAAATAACTGCTATCTTAAAACTTTATAATATTTCTTTGTTATTAATTTCTGTACAGAAACACTTCATAAAATTTATAAATTTTTAAAACAGTGTCATGCAACCTGTTTAATTAAAATAGAAGGATAATATATGGAATGACCCACGTGCGAAAAAGTGAATTGCTATGGGCATAGCACACTTATAACACCTGTTATGTTGTTTCGACGTTTTGTATGCTGATGCTGTATACTGTGCTTAACGTGAAATAAAGTCATTTTATCTACTTGATTGTCGGTTTTCTCGTAAACTAAGGGATTTACACTGTTTTACCAAAGAATATTTTCTACTTAATTTTGATCACAGATTTATGTGGTGCAGTCCGTTCCCGCGAATTACCTGACATCCTGTACATATAAGGTTTGTGTGCTTGTCATTTGGAATATTATAGTCTGACCCAACAAAACATGTCAGTTTAGATGACTTACTGTAGTATTACTTGAATGTCGAATTTAGTAAGAATCAGTTGGTTGTTTCCTGAGACATGACATTAAAACTTTATTTTTCACTTGGTGATCTTACAAAATTGTGGACAAAAGAGGCTATGGTTTGAAACATTTAATGCTTGTACAATATACATTCAGCATAACAATTTTGGTCGAAACTGGTCAAACGGTATTGTCATTAATGCAAATGAACCTAATATATATACAGAATGATTCTAAAATCATGGGACAAACATTGAGGGGTGGTAGAGCTCACTAAAACCAACAATTAGTGTATAGGGATATATGGGCGAAAGTGACGCGTTGAGGCACAAACACAAAAACATAACACATTAACGGAAACATAAAATGTTCATTAGCAGCATACTTAACAAGTGATTCCGTACAGAAAATGTTAAAACAGTTGCTGGAAATGCATCCACCAACAGTCACGCATGCTTGGCGACCTCTACATATGGGGTGAATAGCTGACAATGGTGGCGTGCGTGAAATACCCGGCGTATTTGAATCTGTTCGTCAATCACTCCACCGACGCTATGAAGCTTACATTACTGTCGGTGGTAGCAATTTTGAGCAATTATTATAAAAATTGCTGTAAAAAGGTATTTAGCGGCGACGTTGTAAATAAACAATGTGTTGCATTTCATGTGTTATTTTTGTGTTTGTACCTCAACGCGTCACTTCCGCCCATATATTCCTATACAATAATTGTTTGTTTTAGTGAGATATACCACCCCTCAATGTTTGTCCCATGATTTTAGAATCATCATGTATATTGCCGCCACTTTGCATTTGTTTAAATGTTTTACTCGTAAAATTCTGTATTTATTTTGACAAATAACGTGGGCAATGATTTCCTGAAACAATAATATGTTGCGTTAATTTTTATTTTGTGTGTTACTATTTCCCGTGTTGTGTTTGCTAATGCAGTTCACCACGTGGCTAGAGACTCACAACTTCCAGTTATTGTTTTCTTTCTCAGCACTAAAAAAACGACAGGCCCATGTGCGTTTTTTTCGGGTTTATGAATCTATTTTACGGAGTTCCAACGGAAAACTTAGGGCCGAATACGCATTTAATATTAGTTTAATTAAACTACTTGTTACAAAAGAGAAGCAGAGTTACAGATACCAGCAGGGCCTGGAGCTGGTGAAAATAAAATTTGAAATTAAGAGCAAACATTTAACAATATAGATTACACAAGGAAAGACTAATAGATAAATTCAATTAAAAGAAAATATTAAAATACTCTTATTTATATTCACAATTATATATTTTAAAAAAAAAGCAGGGTTGTTCCAAATGGCTTGCAAACAACAAATTTCTCACGTTTCTCAAGTAAATTTATATAATTTAATCCATATATTGCGGGTTAAAACTTACGTCAGAACTTAAAAAAAATGACTTTAAATACATATATCACACATTATTTGGCTTACAATAATTACAATTTATTTTTATGCATTGAATAATTCGTTTTTACGTTTATCAAGTTGACGTTATCTTGCACAGATCACGGCGTTCTGCAATAAAAAGAAGTTTCAGTTCTAAAATACTAAGTGTCCACTCTGCACTAGTATATGGTTACTTGACACTTTTCTGAAGCCCTGCTAAGTTCTACTTTTGGTTACCGATTACGTATCCTTCCGCTACATGTAAACTTAAACACTGCCATGTGACTACGTTTTAACTGTCAAATGCTTGTTTACTGTTTTCAGCTGTTCAAAGAATGTAGTCATATTTCAAAAACCATTTCGTAAGAATGTCCACAATTTAGGCCTTTAACCATATTTAGGTCAGCTTTATGACATTTAAACGATGTCTATGTTGACGATAGTTCTTACCGTTATTATTTTGCATTGTTAACATATTGGTTATACACGACATAGCACATTACACATAATACACTTTAATATTTTGCCGCGACTGTGTTTGACCCTGTTACAACTGCGGGGGAAAGAACTGTATTATTTCACTTCTTGTTATTAATATGTGTTGGGTTATTTCGTTAAAAGGACGGCCTTAGTTGGAATAAAAATTAAAACGAAGGGACAACCAGTCCAACGAATAGAACACGGTAAATTCAAGCACGCAACTCGTGCCGCTTATTTCTTGTACGTAGTAGCGCCAAACTTAAAATATAGGGGTGAACATGAAGACAAATAGGCCTACCGTAACTTTTATTCCGCTCATGTTTATTTGCATTGATACTAACTGTTTTCTATGTTTATTTCATTATTTATTTAAATTTATCTGGCTGGGCTTTGTATTTTGTTGGGATTGTGGCAAACGTTCAAATCACAGAAACGTCAACACGTTGCAAAATTGTGTTTCAAACACCCAGGGCAAGATCACAACGATGTGATGAACAGACGTGACTTTCAAACAATTAATTTCGTATTCCCTTTCGCACACACAGAGGTCACGACGCACTTTACAGAATATATTTATTCCTGCCGTAGAAAAACATATTTATCACATCGTAACTTGCCTAGGTAGGTTTAAAAATCACAATGAGTACGAACTTGAGGCTTCGTTAAGAAACACGCCATGTCATGTCAGCGTCGCCAGTCGCCACTTCTGCCAACTTGGCATTTGTAACCGTCCCGCCATCACATCTAAATAATAAGTATTCAAACAATAAAATCTCGTTTCAATTGTAAATTACAAATTCAAAAGGATATATATATATATATATATATATATATATAAGAGAGAGAGAGAGNACAATAAATAATGTTTCCTTCAATTCTACCTGAAAATTCAAATATACCAATAGGCAACGTTTAATTTACAAATAGCATGCCAAAAAAATAGGTTAAAACAATATTTATATGTGAACTATTTCTTACTAGTCGTTGCCAACACATCGCTGCTCTAGCTGTTTTAAATTCGTATTTAATACGAAAAAAATTAAAGGTTATACAGACTGGTATAAAAGAATACCCCACCCCAACTTTGAAGGTCTATAATATCAAAACCAAACAACCTACAACCTTGATTGACCAATCAAATGAACCGTATGACCGTGATGTTTGTTTACCATACATTCATAAATGTTCAATGTGACCACCATGAACGGCCCGAACGACATCTACGCGATAATAAAACTCGTTCCACTCTCTTGTCAGCATGTCCGGTGTTACGGTTTGGATGGCGTCCGTAATTCTCGTTTTGAGGTCGTCAATAATAGCCGGCAATGGTGGACGAAACACTTGATCCTTTATGTACCTCCACAGAAAAAATCGCACGGGGCTCTGGGCTTCTTGGGGGCCAGTGATGAAGAGCCTGGTCACCAGCTGCTCCTCGACCAATTCAGCGTTGCGGCAACGTCTCGTTCAGGTATCCGCGAACAGCTAGGTGCCAATAGGGTGGCGCACCATAAAGGAAACATCAGACCGTCCCCTTACCATTAAGGGATCGAATGCGAGCTCGCGTCCCCCTAACCAACTCAAACCGGGAGTTGCGAACGCCATCCAAACCGTAACACCGAACATACTGATAAGAGCGTGGAACGAGTTTGATTATGGCGTAGATGTCGTTCGGGCCGCTCATGGTGGCCACAGTGAACATTTATGAATGTATGGTAAACAAACATCACGGTTATACGGTTCATTTG
Source organism: Clitarchus hookeri (assembly GCA_002778355.1). Lineage (NCBI taxonomy): Eukaryota > Metazoa > Arthropoda > Insecta > Phasmatodea > Phasmatidae > Clitarchus > Clitarchus hookeri. The sequence goes on along the minus strand of NQII01008607.1, from coordinate 57,123 downwards.
ATTGGTCAATCAAGGTTGTAGGTTGTTTGGTTTTGATATTATAGACCTTCAAAGTTGGGGTATTTTTTATACTCTCTGTAAGACACTACGTTAAAGTTTCATTTAGTCAGGAATACAATACTTTAAAGTTAATCAGTGTTAGTGGTACACAAGTTATTGAAAAAACAAGTTGACATGTTACGGCTAGGGTGATTTTTCAAAGGTACGCTAGACAACATCCAAAGCACCGTGAATGGAATATTAATGTATTCACGGTAACTTCAAGATTTTCTGAAGCCCTGCTAAAGATCTACTTTCAGGGACCCGATTATGTATCCTTCCGCAGTATGTAAACAAAACATTGCCATGTGACACCTCTCAAACGTTTTGCAAACAAAAACAGTGCCATGTGGGTACTATTAACAGTGTCCATGTGGGAACTACCAACATTTGTTTTTGAAGAGAAACAATGCCATGTAATCTTAACTGTCATATACTTTAATAAAATTCCCCAAATGTCTAAAAAAAAAAAAAAATGCTAATAAATTTAGCAAAATATTGTAATACATACAAAAAGGTAGATTGAAGTATATATCGGAANATATATATATATATAAGAGAGAGAGAGAGATAGAGAGAGAACGAGAGCGACTAGCTCCGCTTTAGGCCTATTGAATTTTCTTCCTCGGACGAAAAAAAAAACGTCACTAGGACCTAAGCACGGTAATTTGCACTGATATTTCAACTATAACAATAAATAATGTTTCCTTCAATTCTACCTAAAAATTCCAATATACCAATAGGCAACGTTTAATTTACAAATAGCATACCAAAAAACTAGGTTAAAACAATATTTATCTGTCAACTATTTCTTACTAGCCGTTGCCAACACATCGCTGTTCTAGCTGTTTTTATTTCGTATTTAATACGAAAAAAATTAAAAGTTATACAGGCTGGTATAAAAGAATACCCACCCCAACTTTGAAGGTCTATAATATCAAAACCAAACAACCTACAACCTTGATTGACCAATCAAATGAACCGTAGAACCGTGAAGTTTGTTTACCATACATTCATAAATGTTTAATGTGACCACCACGAGTGGCCCGAATGACATCTACGCTATAATAAAACTCGTTCCACACTCTTGTCATCATGCCCGGTGTTACGGTTTTGACGGCGTCCGTAATTCTCGTTTTGAGGTCGTCAATAATAGCCGGCAATGGTGGACGGAACACTTGATCCTTTATGTACCCCCACAGAAAAAATCGCACGGGGTAAGATCCGGGCTTCTTGAGGGGTCAGTGACGAAGAGCCTGGTCACCAGCTGCTCCTCGACCAATTCAGCGTTGCGGCAACGTCTCGTTATGGGTATCCGCGAACAGCTAGGTGCCAATGGGGTGGCGCACCATAAAGGAAACATCAGACCGTCCCCTTCCCGTTAACGTATCGAATGCGAGCTCGCTTCCCCCTCACCAACTCAAACCGAGAGTTACGAACGCCATCCAAACCGTAACACCGGACATGCAGACAAGAACGTGAAACGAGTTTGATTATGGCGTAGATGTCGTTCGGGCCGCTCGTGGTGGCCACAGTGAACATTTATGAATGCATGGTATACAAACATCACGGTTCTACGGTTCATTTGATTAATCAATCAAGGTTGTAGATTGTTTGGTTTTGATATGATATACCTTCAAACTTGGAGTATTCTTTTATACACTCTGTAGAAGACACTACGTTAAAGTTTCATTTGGTCAGGAATGCAATACTTTAAAGTTAATCACAGTGTTAGTGGTACTAAAGTTATTGAAAAAACAGGTTGACATGTTACGGCTAGGGGGATTTTTCAAAGGTACGCTAGACAACATCCAAAGAAACAGTGAATGGACTATACTTAATTTACTCTATGCAAGGAATGTAGGCTGAGATGCGGCCGTAAACCGGCGCGACGCTACACCAGAGCCATCTAGCGGCCGGCAGGATCATTATCACGTCCCTAGTTCAGTCTACACACACGCGCCACAGCAGCCGTCCGACACGTTGCCAACTGCCAACCAGAGTGGCCAACCATAGCCGATATCCGCTGCATAAAACTAATTATAGGTCATATAGCTCGTAGCAGAATGGGTGTGGCCGAATGTCAAAATGTAGCCAAACTGAGGTACGATACAGCGCCGGAATGCAAGGGCGGGGGATACAGGAGATCCCGAGAAAACCCTCCGAGCAGCGACATCGTCTGGCATGATTGCCACATGCGAAAATCCGGGGGCGAACCCGCCGGGAATCGTGCCCGGTTCGCCTTGGCGGGAGGCGAGTAGTCTAACCACTACACCACCGCGACCCCCTTCGATGTGCGATGCAAACTACGCAGCAACATACAGAGATTACGAGACATGTAAAGCTGGAGTCACAATTGCCCGACGAACACGATACGACTAACTGACACGACGTCAGAGATCAACAGAATTTCACAATGTATTTTATTCAGTGTTCACAATACCCCGAGGAAATCTGCCCGGCAAGGGTGGTAGTTGGCTGTTGGGAAATCCTTAAACGGCATGTTATCCTTATAATACCAAATATTTACTTTTTAAAACTAACGGTAAAATGAATGATTATTTAGCTTTTGGCAATATTTGAATTTGTACAAGAGAGAAAAAAATTTTAAAAAAAACCGGAACGTTACTTTGGCGGCAAGTTAGTTTATTATTTACTACTAGAGTAGGGAAATACTCACAATTTTTTTTATAATGTTGTATTTACATTTTTTGCGCGCTTCGACGAGCCAGAAACGACGGAAAGTAGAAATAGAACCTACTTTTGTCGGGTTTACGTCACAGTGGCCTTGCTTTTCATTGGCTGCTACTCAAACTTCGTCGTGTCGGGATTGTAGTGTCGGGTTCGTCGGGGTATTGTGACTCCAGCTTAAGACGAAGGAGAATAAAATAATTCTCCTTCGTATGTTGTTAATAGGCTATTTTTATGAGATTGTCAATAGGTATAGGAAGACTTTTCTTCGTGGGCTTAAAGGCGCTCATCGTCTTCAAAATGTAAACAAATAGNGATTGTCAATAGGTATAGGAAGACTTTTCTTCGTGGGCTTAAAGGCGCTCATCGTCTTCAAAATGTAAACAAATAGTTGTTCTTATTCTCCACGTAAACACAAAAATATCAACAATGAATGCTGCAATGCGTGGCAGACAATTGCAACGCACTCATCGCCGACAGACTACTGCTTCATCCTAATTGGATACAGAATACGGATCATCGTAACGCATCGCTGTGTTGTGGAACCAGCTTAAGCAAGTATTGCGATGGCGATTGCAAACAGCATAAACAAACTTCGTGTGTGTTCTGTTTCCTCAGAATTTCACGCGGCGACAATATGATTTTAATGCAGAAATCTGTTGAGAAAGGATACAGAATTGTCGCTATAGTTTCAAACATTATTTTCAGAAGAAGTATCTTTAACAGAGAACTACTTACAGCGAATTTTGCTGACTTATGACACTTTTCAAAAACCAAATTTATGAATTGGCCACAGAGACTATCATTTCTGCCCTGCAAAAGATTTACACTGAAAATTTCCATAATGTTTTAAAAACTCGAATAGCTGAAACTGCTAACAATGAGGCCGATATGACAAATAGGGACGCTCCTTAACATTANATGTTTTAAAAACTCGAATAGCTGAAACTGCTAACAATGAGGCCGATATGACAAATAGGGACGCTCCTTAACATTACAAATATTACCCGTATTTTTTTGCTTCGCAGCCTGAATGCACAGCCCGCCTCCCAAATTCATCCCAACCAAACATGCTTTCTTGTACGTGCATGCAGATATTTTAAAGACGCAGAAAACACACTTGAAAGGGAAAACAAAGCAAACAATATACACCTAAAAACCTTTTCCTGCGCGTCTATCGTGTACAAAAACAACATAAATGTGCAACAGAAAGCAGCTTGATAATCATCTTAATAATACAAAAAACATACAGATACTCATTACAATATTCCGTCGGATATATGTATGTAGTTGTAAGTGAATATTTTCATTGCATACGTGCTGGAGGAATATTACGTAACACAGCTATAGAAAGGAATGCCTGATGTGCAGTAATGCATTAGCGGCATATTATATAAACGATAGACGATGGCGCAGGGCCATTATTTGCTTTAAAGCTGTGCCATATCATGTCACTTTAGTATTGGGTCAAACTCGTCAGCAGTAGGTACTGCACATCCTACCCCAGCCAAGATCGACGGAAGGAGCGAGTACACCTCACGTATCATTCTGCGTTGCTAGTTACTACTACTGCCTTCAGGTGGGGCGTCGGAGGTGCAATACGACATTGGAACAACGACAATCATCATGTTACGGGCTTATCTCAGAGGAATATTTCGTCAATAGTAAATGTTCCTCAAAGTACAGTTTGTGACATTATAAAACGATATGTAAAGGAAGATGAATCACTGCCACAGAAAGGGCAACCAAGAAAGCTTAATAAAAGACAGAGACAGGCTATACTACGTAAAATAACACGTAGTTCAAGATTAAGTGCACTGAAAATTACTGCAGAGTTACTTCCGGAATGTGGAACACATATGCACCCAGAAACAGTTAGACGGGTAATCAGAGAGAATGGACATAATGGCATAGTTGCCAGGAAGAAACCAGTTTCCTTTGCCTTTGCTAAACACCATGTCAAGAAGGAACATGATTGGTGGAATGACGTGATATTCGCGGACGAAAGCAAGTTCAACATCTTGCAGTTAAATGGTAGAGTTATGGTGTGGAGGAAACCACCGAACGAGGAGCTCCAAAAGAAGAATTTGCAGCCAACAGTAAAACACTACGGCGGCCACTATATGGTCTAGTGCTGCATATTCTCAGCTGGAGTGAGTGAGTTGGTGTTTATCGAGGATACAATGATGAAGGAAGACTACTTAGCAAACCTTACCGGCAGTTTGCATACAAGTGCTGACAAATTAGGTATTCTACAGACTTTAAAATTCTATCCGGACAACGATCCGAGACAAGACGCGTCTGGTGCGAGAATGGCTTCTATATAACTGTCCAAAGGTTATCGAAACGCCACTCCAATCACCTGATTTAAACCCTATTGAGAATCTGTGAGATGAACTCGACCCCAGAGTCAGAAGAACACCGGTTACCTTGAGAGAAGAATTGAAGAGGAGGAATGGAACCACATAAACAAGATTACACAAAGAAAATAATTTACAGCATGCAGACTCGTTTTAAAGAAGTGGCCACACTAAAGGGGTATCCAACGAGTTACTGAAGTGCTGAGGGCATGGTGCTTATGGTCCTTATTATTGCAGTGACCGAATATTCACATGAGATACATATCACTCATTCGAAACTGCTCAGAAGACACATGTAATCATTTTCGGTATGTGAAATCGTTAACATTTGTGATGATGGATAATACATATAATATCTGCAAACAGTTTAGTTTACTTAGTAACAACGCAGTCCTACAATATTATAAGGTCTTGCGGTACACAGCGCAATTTAGTGAGCCTCTGTACTTCTTTTTTCGACACAGTGTTCTTATCTAAAAGGATCGCCTAAACTAACGAGACGGGAAGACCGGATGGGGCGTACATATATCAACAAAAATGCAACAAAACAAACCTGGTAGCTCCTTGTAGCATATTAAATTGTTTGGTTTGTATCTTTACTCATACCTTACCGGATGTTCGTATCCAATTGGCCTATCAGACACTTTAGCTCATTTACAGAAAAGCACTTCTAGTTCGGATGGTAACTATGTCACTGTTCGGGTTTAAAACAAATTTTCAAATTAACTATTCAATACTTTTTTCTGCGGTGCAATTAACCTGTAAAGAGCAGTTCCATTTATCTTAGAAATCTCCCAGGTTAGGATTATTCCACCTACTGAAAAGCACAGTCATCACAAACGCATGCCAGTAACTCACAAGTCAGTTGTGGAGAGTGCATTTACTGATGTCTCCTTTCTCCGCCTGTTTCTTTTTATTGATTCATTGTTCCTACAACTAAATGCTCCACGCACTTTTTTTTCTATTTAATACGTAACTTTTGAGTAAAAACCATAATTTTAGTGATGTTAAAAATTTTTTTACATAGATATTTTTTCTGGTTATGAGATAGAAATGAGTATGTTCAATTAAACACACACTGGCCGCAATCTGGACATGAGAAAACAACAATGTGAAGATCTACCAATGTGAAGGACTTCCCCTCGTCGCCTGACTTCACATATCTCGTCCATAAACTAACTTTGTGATCTCCAAGTGACCTAAACTTACCCAAGGCAGTAAATGAGTAAGTGTTCTTACAGCTTCAACTAACCTCTGTTTTTGAAGTTTCAACTAACAACTTATCAAGTATAGCAGTTGAAAGAGCACTTTTACATTTTTTACTAATGTGAACTACTCGTACTTCAGGTTAGTGTATGGATAAATGTTTTCACTTTGAACCTTGGGCACCAAAGTGCACAATTATAAACGTACGTAAAACTAACTGAAACTCATATTATCAAGTTTCTGCGCAATGTTTAAGGTCAAAGAACAAAATTCCACATTTAAAACAAAGGAAAACAATCAAACCCTGAAACATTACGTAAAGGTTTGTTATTACACATGCTAATACCCGTAACGTAAATGGGAATTAAAAACAATATATACTGGAAAACAGGATAATACAAATAATTAATAAAATGTAATGCAAAATACAATAAAAACCAGAAAATGTGGTAAGTTACAAATTACTGCATCAAAGTGAAAGCTGTAAACAAAACGACGCGAAAAACACAAACTGCCTGCACGGACATAACAGTGTCTGTCATCTCAACCAATCATGGCAGCGACGCTGCCAAGCGTAAAAGTAATATTTATGTTTTCAAATTAAAAAAAAAAATGTATATATTAAAAGGTATGCCCAAACAGAAGAATCAATAATCTTGTGAGTTACGTATCAGGAAACTACACTGCAAAGCAGTGGTGCAGTTTCCTTTATAAATAAAGTTCATATACATCTTTATACATAAAAATTTCTGACTTGAAACATTTGGATAGAAAATCAGTTTTATAAAATATATATTATACATATATTATAATTATAACAGTCTGCCTTGCCAATCAGGCTGCTCAGAATCACTGCGATGTTGGCAGTTAAAAGTTAACAAAGATGACTCAACTATAGGGAAAACTGTATTTTTGGGGTCTACAAAAAATGCTTAGACCTAAACCAAAACTGTGTTTAATTCGGCTCACATCATTAAAAAAAACTCCGCGGTAAGGACCAAGGAAATTGTGGGGCAAAAATAATAAATACTGTCAGCACCTAACAGGCAAATTTTCAGTGCCATTCCCACAACACAATTCTTGTCATTCACTCAAAATCATCCACTTACATAATCTAGTAATAAATGTATACAAAAAAAGTTATCTGAAAATTTTGCCACGTGAAATAGTTAAAATACCCATTCATCATATTAATAACGCAGGAATATTTACACAATAAATATTCTGACTTATCTTTTTAGTATTATATTTTCTGGTTCACATTTTCCCCTTAATAAAGCATTATAAAAATAATTTAAAAAAATACAAAACCAGCAACAAAATATTAATTTTTGCTTCGTACTGTATAAATCATCGACATTCAATGTTGCCGCTTTTTTTTCTTTACGTTTATAAATGTAGGTTTACATCGTGTAAATGAGAGGAATTTCCAACCTTAGTTTCTACGTACCTTTAAGTTAATACTGGTAAAGGGCAGTAACATAGTAATATGACTACACTGACAAGATACAGTAATTCCTGCCTAACTTATCGAAGCAACGTGATGACGTCTTCCGTGCAGGTGACTTCAACGAACAGTCACCAAATTCAACTCACATGTTGGTTTCAAGACGTTAATTTAACTATACGCTCAGCTGTAGTTGAAGCCTTTTTCCTTAGCCGGCAGTTGTTAGACACAGTAATATTTACAGTTAATTTAACTTCTTGAAATCAACGTGTAGAAAAGTCACACCCCTTAACCTGCACTTATTAAAACGTGAACACTGACGGTAGAATTTACAGTAATGTTAACAATAACAATAGTAGAAGGAAATTATTCCTTCTGGCGCAGGGGTTAATGGGTGCGGAGCTGGGGCGCCAGGGCGGCCATCTAGAATTACATTGCGCCGCAACCTCCTGCTCTGTCATTCCTCGCCAGCAGCGGCCATGTTGGATTTCCCTTGTTCCTACTGCTCTATCATTCCACCTAACACTTCATGCTATTGCATTCAGTAGTGGGTTTCTCATATTCCTCCCAGTCTCTCTCATCCGTTCTGACCCTAGGGTTTTATCAGTGTCCTTCCTGCATTTCGACTGTTCTATCCCTCGGCGGTTTTCTCAAATTCCTCCCTCTCCTGTCGAACACCCCTAGGTCTTCTCGTGGTTCTCCCAGTCTCCTTCCTGCCTCCCATCTGTACTATCCCATGGGGGTTTCTCACAGTCCCCCCGTCTCCTTCCTGCCTCTCGTCCATTCTATCCGTCGGCGATTTTTTTCAGATTTCTTCCACCCCTCTCTTGATTTTCGCGCCCTCCTTAATCACCGGCGATGTCGTCGTCTGCTGAAGGCAGCAATATGTAATGCCCACGGCCAGGCAACCGCTGCAGGCAGTCATTTTCAATTCCCCGTCTCACCACTAGTGTGTTTAAAGTTCTACAGGTCGCGCCAGGAGAGCTGGTATTGGCGCGGCCATTTCGTGTTGGTTGGTTTACTATGAGCATGAAGAGGCGCGCTAACATCGTGGACATAGCTTCTGTGGGTAGGAAATGGTAAGCGATTATGCTTATAAGTAGGTTTCGGGCATGCTAAACCCTGCGACCCTGTTCGTCGTCTGGGATGATGCCTATGTTAAGAATTTGGTGGCTGTATCTTAAATAGTTCGGAAATTACAGCCAACAATGCTTATAAGTGGGCTTAGGACGTACATGATGCATACGCGGTGCGACTCTAGGCTAAGACCAGAAGTTTGTCTGGAGATTGCGTAGGCCAATGCGAGTATTTACTTTATTTCTTCTCATAACCGTGCAATGAAGAATTTTTTTCGCGATTACAAGTTTATGGTCTGGCAAATGTGTGTGTGGGCCGATGCGCGTAATTACGCTACTAATCTCCTAACACTTCACATGCAATGACAGTCGTGTGTTCATGGCGTCGGACTGGCGACACAAGAGTGGCTGGAACGATCCCACACACCTCCTGCATTTTTGAGTTCCCATACAACTTAAAATAATTCCCAGCACTCCTGGTGGCCGCCACTTGAACTCTGCTCCCCGATGGTAGTGCGCCTCTGCAAACACATAGTGAACCAACCAACACTAAATGGCCGCGCCGATACCAGCGCTCCTGGCCGCGACCTGTAGAACTTCAAACACTGTGGTGGTGAGTGTGAAAATTAAAAATGGCTATCTGTAGAGGCCACCTGGCGGCGGGCATTAAAGATGGCTGCCTTCAGCATACGACGACGTCGCCGGTGATGTAGGATGGCGCGAAAAGCAAAAGAGGGGTGGAAGGCAGGAAGGAAACTGGGAGGACTGTGAAAAGACCCAGAGGTGGGAGACGAGATAGGAAGGAATCTGAGAAAACCACGAGGGATAGAACAGACGAGAGGCAGGAAGGACTCTAAAAGGGATAGAACGGACGAGATAGACTGGGAGGAATATGAGAAAACCTCCTACAGAATGTAAGAGCATGAAGTGTTGAGTTAGAATGAAAGAGGAGGGAACAAGGGAAATCCAACATGGCCGCTGCTGGCTAGAAATGACAGAGCAGGAGGTTGCTGCATGACGTCATCCAATATGGCCACCGTGGAACCCCGGCTTCTTAACCCCTGCGCCAGAAGGAATAATTCCCTTCTACTAACAGTTACATGCACATCTTCACAACGTCCCTTGATGCATTAATGCATCGTGACTTGCCAGCATATCTACAGTAATATTACTTCTACTGCGGTGGCATGACATTTCCTACTGCTTCGTGTTCGGCTAGCAAGACTTCATACATGACATAACAGTTGGATGCCCATCAAATAGCGGCTGTGGAAAACCCTTGTTTGGTGCCTGTCAGGTATGTCTGAGAGCACTCCGAGACAATACGAGGGCAGCTGTTTCCGCTGTCCGTCCTTTCCCACTCCAAACACTAAGTGCTGGGTCGGCCACTTTGGCCTACACTTACAGGCGAGGAGGATAGCCCCGAAAATACCTGACATTCACTAAGCTAAGGTTTTCCAAAGCGGTTGTTTGACACGACGCTACACCTGTGACGTCATACGTGCTTGTCGGACACAAGGCAGTGGGAACACCGGTAATGGCTCGGTCTCATCAGTAATATTGAATTTCCCCTCTTATATGCCAAACCATTAAATTTCAATTAAATAACTAACTATGTATTATAATACCATGTTTACATTTTACTAATGTCTTCAAATGTAGTCACAAATTTTATCCACCCAGCATATAGTAATTGTGAAACTGTAAGAATCCGCTGATAATTTTAAAATGCTGCAGCACTATTACGAGATAACTAATTGACAAAAGTTTATAATTTCTGTTTGTTCTGCAGTGCAATGTATATTGTAAGAGAGGTATAGCTAAGCAAGTGAAACAAGAAGAACCGGTAACTGAACATGGCGTGCGAGGCGGAGCCTTGGAGCATGCGAGAGTAGAGTACAGTAGAGAGTATGCTCACGGAGGCTGGGGGCGGGACGTCGTATCGCTCGGTGACGACCTCTCTACGTGCGCCATTGAGAGAGCCGTAACCAGGGGCGGGACCTGGTCCTGGAGGTACAGGCCCCGGAGATACTGTGTTCTGTAGGTCTGCCAGCAAAGCATCTGCAACACACACATCGCCCTTGTAGCACTTGTGCGTCCGTAACACTAGCTTACCACTACAGCACACACTGCCCCACACTTCTACATTATATTCGCAGCACATCAGACTTACAAGTAAGGGGGAGGAGGACTTGCAAGAAACTGTCTTGCGAAGTAGTGAAGTTACATGTCTATATGGTAGCAACAGCATGAGCTAGCGTTTGTCAGCTTCGCCTGTAAATAAACATCCCCGCATGTCTTCAAAAGCAATTAAGTCTGGACTCACCCAACCAGTAACAATACCCAAAAAAATAGTCAACATTCACTGATTATATTTTTTAAAAATTCATCCACAATATTTTAAAGTAAACATACACAATAAATACATTCATCGACGCAAATGTTTCAAATTAAGTAATGACATAATTGTACACGAAACGTTTCGATGTAGGGAATTTTTTCTTACTGCTGTTTCTTCCGTTAATTTTCACTTTGTCATTCTCCACACACCGGTAGTCTTCAAGTTTTATCAAAACTTTAAAGAATATTTTATGCATCACTTATAATTATACAAAATGTGAGCTGCTTGAGCCGTAGTGACAGCTTTGCTGGAAGCATTAGAAATGGAGATGGGCTGCGTAATATATTTTGTAGAATGAATACTAAGAAACGAATGCCTAAAGTGTATTTAAAAAAAATAATAGCCTGTTGGATCGGAAGTCGTTTTAAAAGAGGGAAAGCTATCAGGCATGGTATAGACGCCATCTAAAACACTGCTAACTGTACATCGCAGAAGCAATAAAACTGACAGCTGTGATCTCTTTTGTGATTGTGTAGCTGTTCCTACAGAAGAACAATCGGAGTCTACTAGAGGCGACTGGGCCCTCAAAATTCGGGCTGTCCCTGCAACTAGGATTGTAATAGGAGAATATTCTGATACTATTACCGTAGTTTGCTTGCTGCTAGTCTAAAAGCCTGACGCCTGCGGCGTCCCTATATTTTATTCGTCCGTACCACGCTCTAACGAAGCTCACAGGCGAACGACATCAATCAGGATTTAGGGCCTGGCAGCCGTGACGAAGGGAACGGCGCCAGATCGGCCCTACAAGACGACCATTTGCATGGGAAGGCGGACATGCGGGAGAATAGCGTCACGGTGTGGGATCAGGTGACAGCGGGAAGAACACGAGTGCAGCGGCCAGGGGGAGATCCCGAAGTATTCCCACAACGCCGAACCAAACAACAAACCTCCAGGCAGAATAGAGGGACAGACGCCAGACTCCGCGAGCAGGCAGGAACGGCGAGACGTATTTATGACCTCGCCAGGCTGTGTTTTGTCCCAGGCTTTTGACCACAATAGAAACCGAGAGAGCGTTTGGACGAGCGCGCGGAAATAATAGCAGCCAGACAGGGGAACTACACGGACGCAGAAACGAGAGGCCCCTTCAATTATTTCCGCACGGACCGAGCGGAGTGCTGAAACTGGTAAACCAGAACAAAACAGCAGACGCTGGACCCAAGTGCGGAGCTGGAGTACACGCCCGCGGTTGATTACCCAGGG
>NQII01008607.1:31311-44201 GCA_002778355.1 Clitarchus hookeri | reverse complement strand
AGTTGTCTCAAGGGCTCATGTATCAATTCACATGTTCATGCAACAATAAAACCTCGATTTGTGAAATATGAATTACCCTGTATTCATTCATTAGTGAATTGGACCATTAAACAACAGTGTCGAAGCATTCCTACGCCCGATCACTGAGGACTAGTATTAAGTGTTGGCGCCTCACGCCACAGAACAGATTACAACACCTACGTCCAAACCTCAGCTTTGGCAGGTGTCAAGCCGATTATCAGCTATTGTACTGTCATGTCTCTGTTCAGTTTCCTGAACTCAGGAAGAACTGCTGTCAAAGTAGAGAGACAATTTTAGCATCCTCTTCTTTACGAAACACTGTAATACTGGAAGTGGAGAACAAGCTATCGGGCAGTGAATAGAACTTGTTTCGTCACGATGTACAGCCTGAACCAAAAGTTACAATTTCCCTTATTGATTACAGAAATCACTGTTAATTGGCAGGTTTTTTTGTTGCAGATGACGTTATGTTAGAACTATGAACTGGAAGAACGATCGAAACGAGCACGCACACAGGAAACAAATGAGAGAAACTCAAAATGATTTCGCTATAAGGTTTTAGAATCAGCTTTCTAAAACAGGTTGGATAAAAGACATCCCTCGTTCAGGAAGTGCATCAGCAAGACAAGCGACTTGTGATACGGCTGCGACATCAGTCAAACGTTCATTATTGTGTTGATTCATTGTGGGGGTACATCAGACAGAAGATGGCTACCAACCATAATGGCATTGTGGGGGTACATCAGACAGAAAGAAGCTACCAACCATATTGACATTGTGGGGGTACATCAGATAGAAGACAGCTACCAACCGCTTTTGATTTTTTTTTAGGTGGGTCGTTTTTCCCCTTCCAGAGTTGTAAGCCGCCTGTACGCTATGCTTACGGCGCCACTGGAGGTTTTTTTTTTCCTTATACGCAAATATGTACACGACTTGTTTGCGTATTAAGGGGAAAAAAAAGTCCAGTGATGTGTTTTCTGGCGTAGTGTACTGCCCCGGTCCCAAACTCGAGAGCCGTCCGCATGGTTATGTCATGCGGACGGTAAAGTGCGAGGGCGACGCTGAAAGAGAGAGAGAGAGAGCGAGAGAGAGGGAGAGAGAGAGAGGGAGAGAGAGATATATATTGAGAGAGCGACCATGCTGCTGCTGACGAGGTCGTGTAAGTGTAATTATCCTACTGCTACTTGTTAAAGAACAAAATGTTTTCCCACGCGCACGAGTGCCGGCTACATTCCGTATCACGCGTGCACGAGGTAGTGTGTATATCCTGTTTGGACCCACGCCAGCAAGGGCGTGCGCGCACCCAGTGTATAGTTCGTTTCACCTTAGGTTGACATATTTAAGGCTCATTTTTTAAATATGTTAATTTATTACTCTTCTTATACACTGGAGAGCCAAAAACATTGGTATAGGCATGCGTATGCAAATAACAGAGGTATGGAACCAATCAGAGTAACGCGATGCGGCCGGCAGAGCCTATAGAAGTCAACAAGCGTCTGACAAAGTTGCTAGATTGGTTACTGCTGCTGCAATGGCAGGTTATCAAGACTTAAGTAAGTTTGAATGTGGTGTTATAGTCGGCGCATGAGAGATCGGACATAGCATCTACGAGGTAGCGATAAAATTTGGATTTTCGTGTATGACCATTTCACGAGTGTACCCTGAATCCGGTTAAACATCAAATCTTCGACATCGCTGTGGCCGGAAAAAGATCGTAAACGAACAGGACAAACGACGACTGACGAGAATCATTAAACGTGACAGACGTGTAACCCTTCCTCAAATTGGTGCAGATTTCAATGCTGGGGCATCAACAGGTGCCAGCGTGCGAACTATTCAACGGACCATCTTAGATATGGGCTTTCGGAGCCGAAGGCCCACTCGTGTACCGTTTTTGACTGCACGACACAAAACGTTATTCCTCGCCTGGACCCGCCAACACCGCCATTGGACTGTTGATGACTGGAAACACGTTGCCTGGTCTGACGAGTCTCGTTTCCAATTGTATCAGGCGGATGGACGTGTACGGGTATGGTGACATGCTCGTGAATCCATGGACTCTACATTTCAACAGAGGACTGTTCAAGCTGGTGGATGCTCTGTCATGGTATGGGGCGTGTGCAGTTGGCATGAAATGGGACCCCTGATACGTCTAGATACGACTCTGACAGGTGACAGATATGTAAGCATCCTGTCCGATCACCTGCACCCATTCATGTCCATTGTGCATTCCGACGGATGTGGATGATTCCAGCAGGACAATGCGACACCCCACACGTCGAGAGTTGCTACCGAGTGTCTCCAGGAACACTCTTCTGACTTAAGATACTTCCATTGGCCACCTAAATCGCCAGACATGAACATTATTGAGCATATCTGGGATGCCTTGCAACGTGCCGTTCAGAAGAGATCTCTACCACCTCGCACTCCTTTGGATTTATGAACTGCTCTGCAGGATTCATGGTGTGAATTGCCTCCTGCATACCTTCAGACATTTGTCGAGCCATGCCACGTCGTCTTGCGGCACTGCTGCGTGCTCGCAGGGGCCCTATGCGATATTGTACAGGTATACCAGTTTTTTTGGCTATTCAGTGTGTATATATGTACGTGCAGGACTGTGGCCGAGGTAGTGGATAGACTGTCGGTATTTTTTTTCATGATATAATTTTTTATAAACACACATATAGGAAGCGCATGTATATGTAATTAATTATTTTCTGAATGACGGTGCAATTACGTAATGGTATATATATCTTCACATAACCGTACAATATATATTTTTTTCACTATTACAATTTTATTGTCTGGAGAGTGTGTGTAGGCCGATGCCCACGTATGCACGATATTTCGTCTCCTAACACCTCCCATGGAATGGCGTTCGTGTGGTTAAGGCGTTGTACTGGCGACCCAAAGGTGACCGGAACGATCCCACATTTCTCCTGCATTTTTTTTTAGTTCCCAAACGACTAAAGAAAAAAAATTGCCAGCGCTCCTGACGGCCACCACTTGAACTATACTGCCCGATGCTAGGACGCCTCTGCGGGCAATTGGTGGATCAACACATACAAAAAATGGCCGCGCTTATACCAGCGCTCCTGGTCGTGACCAGTAGAACTTCACACACTCTGGTGGCAGATTCGGGATTTAAAGATGGCCGCCTGCAGCGGCCGACTGGTGGCGGGCATTAAATACGGCTGCCTTCAGCAGACGACGTCGCGCGGATGATATAGGAGGGCGCGAGAGGAAAGAGAGGGTGGGAGGGGTACGGCGTGGGAGACGAGAGAAAGAACGGACGAGAGGCAGGAAGGAGACCGGGAGGACTCTGAGAAAAACCCCAACCGGGATGTAAGAACATGAAGTGCAGAGGTGTAATGCAAGAGCAAGAGAGGCATACGAAGGGAAAAGGGGTTAAAAGGGAAATCCAACATGGCCACTGCTGGCGAGGAATGACAGAGCATGAGGTTTCCGCGTGACATCATCCAATATGGCGGGCCGTGGCACTCCCGGCTCCCCACCTGGATGCTAGGTTCGCGTGAAGGAACATTTTCCTACTATTGTTATGGCATTGTGGGATATATCAGATAAAAGGCAGCTACCAACTTTGTGGCATTATGAGGATACATCAGACAGTGAAGGTGGCTACCATCTGTTATGGCATTGTGGGGACACATCCGACAGAAGGAAGCTACCAACCTTTTATACATTAGACAGAAGATAGCTACCAACCATTATGGCATTGTGGGGATACATCAGACAGATGGCAGCTAACAACAGTTAAGACTTTGCTAGAATACACAACACAGAAGGCAGTTACCAACCGTTACAAGACAGTTGACAAACTTACAGACGCCATTCGAAATGAACTTTCTTCAATGACTCCCGCAATGTTGAAGAGAATTTCACATCGCACTTGGAGGCGAATAATCCTCTACTATGAAAATTACGTCATACTCACAGACACACGAAGATGAGGTCGCTGTCAATAGCAAGTCTGATCAAACATAGACTCTTGTTTTCATTCTATAGTTATGCACTAACATTACAGATGAATGTGAGGGCAATAAGAAAGGGGACAATGAGCAGATGTGGAAGAGCTGTCTCGGATAGTGTGCACCTCGCAGAGCCAGTGTGACGTCACTGCCGCTGGCCACAGGAAGTGACGACACAGAGGCACTACAGGGAAACTCCGCAATCCAACCACAGGATGTAGGCTCTCTCTCTCGCTGCTCGCTGCAACACGCTGTTGGTGTTCGTTCTCTGAAGCCCCGGCCACACTATCAACCTGCTTACAAGTTTGGTCAAATCAAGTTGGAAGGTTGTCACGTCCCCAAAACGTTATTAACGCCGCCATATTTGTCTGAAATGTTGGATAGATCCAGTTTGCTTCAAACATTTTGTATATTGGACCATTTATACAATTTCTTGAATGTTTGGCCGTTTTAGCCAATTAGAATTGAGCACATAAAAACTGTTATTACCGACTCACATAAACTTTAAAATGGTGGTATATAACTACAAATGAAATAAGGCAATGGAGATAATTTATATAATTTATATTAGAACATGATGCAGTCAAAGTGTACATTAAACAAAAATAAGAAAAAATTAAATGCAACCATTTCTACCACACAGCAAATATGTATGAAAAATAAATTATAAAATTTAGTTTCGGAGTGAAAAAAGAAATTATAAAGTACTTAATACTCGTTCCTGTATTGGGCTGCGTGGTAACACAACAGCGTTTCCCGCTTTAAAAATTGTGTTTAAAGTAAAATTCTGACTAGGTCCATCAAATCAACTTTGGCAGTGTGACATATTTTCGAAGATACTAAATATTATTTGATCGATTTGTTTGATGTCAAAATTTGATGGCTGTATTTCGTTTTCAAATTTAGACAGTAAGACGAGGGTTGAAGTTTGGAACACTGTTGACATTCATTCAACACACGTACTTTTCACAACTACATCTTGGTCAAACGGCCGTAGCGATTTGGCCATATTAAAACACAAGTTGGAGAGCAATAAGCTACAAACATGGACGATGTGGCAGTCAAGTATCGCAAATAATGACTCATCAACTGCAAGCCGTCAGAGTAACTTGTGTTATAATAGAGAGAAGGGGGGAACTTGTATTATCGTAGAGTGGTAACTGTGGCAGTGTCCCCATGGTGGTAGGTTTCCCGCAACTCGTGTCACTTCACTGTGTGCGTCACTGCTCTCTACGGGGAGAAGTGACAATCTGTTCCAAGAGCCGCTACTGCAGTGTACACGCTCGCTGACACTTCTCGTGTACACTGCAGGCCTGCCTGTCCCTTCCCTCTTGGAAAGTTTTACAAATATTTGTACCATGACTGGCCATTACAAATCAGAGCTTGGCATACCATAAAATTTTTTTTAGCTTGTACGGTTTCAGTTATATCCATATTTCCCACGAGGGACAGTGATTAGATTATTACATAATGAAGGAGCCATTGATAACGGTTACAGACATGAAATGGAATTGTCAGAGAAAAAATTGTACTTCGAAATACCTGTTAAGATGTTCCCTTTGTCTTGACAAGTCTGGTTTTCAAATATTGAGTATGGAAATTAAGTTATACAGAAATNGCCGCTACTGCAGTGTACACGCTCGCTGACACTTCTCGTGTACACTGCAGGCCTGCCTGTCCCTTCCCTCTTGGAATGTTTTACAAATATTTGTACCATGACTGGCCATTACAAATCAGAGCTTGGCATACCATAAATTTTTTTTTAGTTTGTACGGTTTCAGTTATATCCATATTTCCCACGACGGACAGAGATTAGATTATTACATAATGAGGGAGCCATTGATAACAGTTACAGACATGAAATGGAATTGCCCGAGAAAAAATTGTACTTCGAAATAACTGTTAAGATGTTCCCTTTGTCTTGACAAGTCTGGTTTTCAAATATTGAGTATGGAAATTAAGTTATACAGAAATATACAGTACGTAAACACAATATGGCGGGGATCCCCCTTACCAGTAGACCTACTCGGGTTCGAGATTTTTTTTCACGTTCGAGCCACAGCGATAGGACGACAAAAACACACACGCTCAGCGCCTCATCGTCCCTATGTGCAAGGCGCTGAACTGACGTGCAATGCTTCAGTTATCACGCATTCCTGTGCAAATTAGATCTGTAACACCGGGACTTTATTACATGCGATGAAAGCCCACAGATGTACCTACGACTGTACGGTGTTACTTCCCCCTACCTTTTAACGTAACTGCGCAGGTGAGCTCTACAAATGTTATTTTTCACCATTTTCACGACTTTTCAAATACACTTCATATGATAGAAACAACACAATACGGACTTAGATAATTATATCTTTAATATTTTCTGGCAAAAAGTTGATACTCCCAGGATAACAAAAAAACAACGAATGTACACGAGACCTGCTACACAAGCAGCTATGGAGGTTTCTATAGAATAACCTGTCACACCACACATGCCACCATACAAGTAAACACAGGTGCATTTATTTCGACTGTAAACATCTGTGTGGTTTTTTATTTGCTATTTACTATGATCTGGTTTAATGGCTATATTGTTGTTTCTCAATACAAATAAAATTAGAACTACCGTCATTACCACACTACGCCACCTCTCTGACTGGATAAAATTTCGACCTTGTAAGAAACCTTCCACCGGAAATTGCACATGACCAAATGCCAAACGTCCATGAAAACGGCCAGCATATGCCAAATCTTTCATAGAACCATCCGTGCTGTCTGGACTAGACTTACGATGTTAAATTTTACATCTTAAACACAGGTCAAGACGAAATAGCCAATCAGAGCACAGCGAAAACTACATCTTGGATTTAGCTTACGTCCTGTCGTGAATTAGTACGTCCAAATGAGATGTGGNTCAGAGCACAGCGAAAACTACATCTTGGATTTAGCTTACGTCCTGTCGTGAATTAGTACGTCCAAATGAGATGTGGTAATAGCAGTGCATTTGAATATCAGAAAACGTAAATGTAACGATAAAGACATGTGGTGAGCGCAATCCGTTACTTGGACGATCGCAGAAAATCTAACTTCAAATATGTTACAAATGTGCAGATGAGATTAAATCGGTCCAATTGTTTACTAAATCGGGAGATAGTATTCTCGTGTATTTAAAGAACTGTTCCTCGTCATGTTTTAGTTTCTGGAAGAGGTTTTTAAGTACCCTTCAATATTAACAATTCCCCTATTCATTGGCCTAACTGCCCAACGCCATCATCCGCTTCACTTTTTCATAGCATATCACNAATATTAACAATTCCCCTATTCATTGGCCTAACTGCCCAACGCCATCATCCGCTTCACTTTTTCATAGCATATCACCAGTTTTTTTTTTATCAAAACGATTACTTAAGGAGTAACATCAACAACTCCACGACAACAATTATCACATACTGTACGTCTTCCGACAACGAATGGTGCCAAATTTGTAGGCCAGACAAAGTGAGATATTTTCCAACACATATTTGTGTAAATTGTTGCCCTGTTGGAGAACCGCAACCCACTTCAGAGTACTAATAAAAGTAATTCAGCGTAGCTAATAGCTAGACGCAAATTTTCAATTCCCTTGTAGGGCTAATATTTTTCGTTTTATGAGGGTAAGATTTAACCGGTAAATATATGTAATATTTTAAACACCAAAGTGTAATTCTAGATTTTTTTTACCATCATTCCCCACTTATTTATCTCGTTTCTCCACTATTTTACTAAATACTTAATGAAAATATTCCTGGTAGATAAGGCACGATGTGACGTAAGAAACATAAGAACACGGGTGTTCATGACATATAGTCATCGGTTGCCAATGTCATGAACTAGCTCCTATAGTTTCTCAAGGTCGGCCACCTTAGCATGTGTGCTCCGGATTGCAAACAACCAAACATCTCAGATAGGCACACTATCTATAATCTCTAAATAGTATAAAACAAAGTCGCTTATCCGCGTCTGTCTGTGTATTCGCTTAGTACTTCTAAACTACTTGATGGATTTTGATGCGGTTTTCAACATCATTTTGAGAATTTCTTGAGGAAGGTTTTGGTGTATAATGCATTTATATTTAATGTAAGGATAGTAGAGAAATGCCGAGCCGTTTGTAATCAAGTCGTAAAACACGCCTTTAGGGCGCTTACATGGCTTGCGCCGACTAAACCATAAGAGATACATCAAATTAATGTACTACAGAATTGTAGCTCTCAAAAAGGTCTACAGAAAAGTCCGCGATAGCATATGTTTATCTTTTAAGGATGACCCACAGTTTTTGTCATTCTAAGTATCGCTGGAAAAACTGAAGTATTACCGGGCGAAGCCGGGCCAGTTCGCTAGTTAAAAATAAAGGGGGGAACTTGTACGTTTTGCATATAATTTCACTCTTGTGACAGATTCGGTTGTCAAGTAGTTTATTCTGAAGCTGGATACACTTGGTCTGCCATAGACGGCTAATGCAAGCCTACAGCGAGTACGTGTGTCTAAGAAGACTGTATGACCACACGACAACACTTCAAGACCAATGTAGACTTTTCCACACCACGCAACTGCTACATACAGTACGTCAGCCGTACACACAAGACTGGAGTCACGTACTCGATAACACACTACTGAATAGCGTCGCAGGCTGCTCAGTGAGTAATGCAGTGACGCACGGTGTGAGGAAACCACAACTTCCAAATACACATTTCCAGTTCGTCACTAACATGGAGACCTTTACTCTCTCCGCTTGTGTCGATACAATCAATCATATCCCAGATTGCACAAAATACGTCACATGCAATAGCGTATGCCGACTGCAGCAACATCGTGCAAAGAAATGAGTGGGGAAAAAAACACTCGAAGATGTGGAAGAGGCAGCCGCGGTCTTGCACCGCCGGCAAAGCAGCGAGTCGAACATAATTNTTTGGTGTATAATGCATTTATATTTAATGTAAGGATAGTAGAGAAATGCCGAGCCGTTTGTAATCAAGTCGTAAAACACGCCTTTAGGGCGCTTACATGGCTTGCGCCGAGTAAACCATAAGAGATACATTAAATTAATGTACTACAGAATCGTAGCTCTCAAAAAGGTCTACAGACAAGTCCGCGATAGCATATGTTTATCTTTTAAGGATGACCCACAGTTTTTGTCATTCTAAGTATCGCTGTAAAAACTAAATTATTACCGGGCGAAGCCGGGCCGGTTCGCTAGTTAAAAATAAAGGGGGGAACTTGTACGTTTTGCATATAATTTCACTCTTGTGACAGATTCGGTTGTCAAGTAGTTTATTCTGAAGCTGGATACACTTGGTCTGCCATAGACGGCTAATGCAAGCCTACAGCGAGTACGTGTGTCTAAGAAGACTGTATGACCACACGACAACACTTCAAGACCAATGTAGACTTTTCCACACCACGCAACTGCTACATACAGTACGTCAGCCGTACACACAAGACTGGAGTCACGTACTCGATAACACACTACTGAATAGCGTTGCAGGCTGCTCAGTGAGTAATGCAGTGACGCACGGTGTGAGGAAACCACAACTTCCAGTTCGTCACTAACATGGAGACCTTTACTCTCTCCGCTTGTGTCGATACAATCAATCATATCCCAGACTGCACAAAATACGTCACATGCAATAGCGTATGCCGACTGCAGCAACATCGTGCAAAGAAATGAGTGGGAAAAAAAACACTCGAAGATGTGGAAGAGGCAGCCGCGGTCTTGCACCGCCGGCAAAGCAGCGAGTCGAACATAATTNAAAAAAAACACTCGAAGATGTGGAAGAGGCAGCCGCGGTCTTGCACCGCCGGCAAAGCAGCGAGTCGAACATAATTACACTTCTACACATACCGTACACGCCTTCAACAAATTAAACTGCAACGCATTAATACACAGTAAAAGTCAGACAGCCTTAAATTGCATATTATTTGATGCTTCTCTTTAATGGTTGCGACTCTGTTTACTTGGTATTGACACGATGGGTAAGGAAGGCTCATGTGCTGATATGTCGGTCATGATAAACTATTTTATTAGTATCGAGATTGTGATATGGTCGAAAATTTATATTATATAATCTACTGCATAGCAAAATATTAGCAATATTGCAATATTATAATACCTCCAGTATTTGTTATATTGACGACATATATGTTTACAAGTGGGATATTATTTTTATTTCTGGTATCAATATTCCCCATATCGATATTACTAATACCCACTTTTTTTAAACAAGATTTACGATGTCGATACTGGTAATATAATACACGCGATATTAAACATGTGTGTATGTACTTCCGATATCAATTCAAACAGTTTTTGTAGTGTACCGCCGTTAGTTTTCAATAATCTAAGGAAATGATATACTGCATCGGTCCCTGAATGTTTTATAAAGACGCTGGAAAGAGAACATCGCAAGCACAGGCGACGAAAAAAGACATTGTGTAAGCAAAGGACCGTATTTAAGGCGGCAGTTTCTGTACACTACAAATGCGTTGTAACATATTTGAAAAACGCGCTTTTAGACGAATCTATTAAACGTGTTCCTTATATGTTACTTACGAAAATACAGCATATCTTAGATGAGGACTGAATGGTAAAGGGTCACGTGATCACTTACGAAATCAATCTTTGAAAAATGCCACTGCCCCTATCTGCGTGTATTTTAACGTGCGCACTGATTGGCATGCGCCCCGTAAAGTTGGCAACGACGGAGGGAAAGTAGTTCCATGTCTGGACGTTGAATTAAAAGTGTTAGGTAAACATACGTGAATACTGAAATAATTACTTCCAATGCTTCTTACTACATATAAAGTATAAGAATGAGCAAGTTTGTAAAATGTTTAATTTTCTACTAATTTCAGTTACCCTTGACCAACGCATGAATAAAGTGGTAAGGCCCACGGCAATGTAAATGTTACATGTATTGGAAGAATACACAACGTGCATACAAGTAGATCTTTAGCAAGGTTTTCGAAAGTGCTTAGTTTACCGTGAACCGCCTATGCCTCCAAGATAACACACACGCTATACATATTATTTTAGGGGCATCCAATATNCTTAGTTTACCGTGAACCGCCTATGCCTCCAAGATAACACACACGCTATACATATTATTTTAGGGGCATCCAATATAGCTAAAAACGTATTTTTTCAGACAACTGCATCTTAAAGCAAAGTACAAGGACAGGAGCGAAACTACCATAGGAGCGTGTATTGCAGGCCAGTCGAGAGCGATGCGCGTAGCGGCGATAAGCGTGTCCGAGTCGCCCTTACCGCCGGCGGGCTTAGCNCTTAGTTTACCGTGAACCGCCTATGCCTCCAAGATAACACACACGCTATACATATTATTTTAGGGGCATCCAATATGGCTAAAAACGTATTTTTTCAGACAGCTGCATCTTAAAGCAAAGTACAAGGACAGGAGCGAAACTACCATAGGAGCGTGTAGTGCAGGCCAGTCGAGAGCGATGCGCGTAGCGGCGATAAGCGTGTCCGAGTCGCCCTTACCGCCGGCGGGCTTAGCTGTGTATGTGAAGGCAGTAGCGAGGTTGAGAAAGTTACTCACCGAGACTGAGCATGTTGTCTACAGACACCAGGTTGTACTCGGAGCTGAAGGAGTCTAGAGTATCATCGTCCATGGCACAGCTCGTACTGAGATAACAACGATAGTGGAACAAGCCGTGCCTCTACACCACAGGAAGTGGCTGTTTGTCCGCCTGCTAGACCGGCTACACGCTATACAATGGCTCAACACACTTCCCCTCCGCCGCATGAACATTTTCGACGGCAGGTAGCAGTGCTGTTGAACGTGTACCGGATTGTCTTCCTTCTGCATGTAAAACACAGAGTAAGGAGGTTAATAGAATGGAGAGTGCCTTGCATTCAAATTGGACTATTTCTGTAGCGGTAAACACATTATGGGGACGGAACTACGAGCTGAAAAAGGTATCGACTTACGTTACAAACAAAACTTTACGATCTATCATATGCGATTATTGTAATTCTTCTTAACGTACATAATCCGCGACTATATTTCTTTCCTTCGCTCTCTTATTTTTCAGAGTACAATGTTATTTACTGAGCGTTAGAATTTAAATAATCAAACAAAATACAGTGCCAGTGAATTCATTTACNTGAATATTTACTGAGCGTTAGAATTTAAATAATCAAACAAAATACAGTGCCAGTGAATTCATTTACAACGATTGCGCCCATTTTATTATTAGATCAAATATATTGTTTCTCGAAAGTGAATAATATTGCATAAATACATTCAACACGTTTTCGTTATGTGATGCGTAAGATGAAAAATTACATCTATTCCAATACAGTCGAGAATATAAAACAGTTTCTTCTTCAATTTCTGTAATTCGCTTTAAAAGAGCATTAAAAAATTGAATTATCTGTATGCGTTATTACAATCACGTACATCACTGTTGTGCTCTTATTCTGATTGGCTGCAGAAAGAGACGTGACAGTCGTTACTAGAGCCATCTATCTTTTGGTGACGCAACTTTTTGAGGTCAATAAAAAATCATTCCGCCCATTAGTGTTTCTCCAGCGATGTAAAGAAATGAAATTATTGCAGTTTAAATACACTCGAGTAAAATAGTCCGGATTGTATCGTGTTAGAACCTAGGTGTTACACAATTACTTTAATTAAATTTAACGACAGAATAAAAAATTATTTTGGTGGCAGCTATATTTATTTCGCTCTTAAATTCGTAACTCTTTCCGCCAAAATAAGGCGGTTTGCGATACGTGATCTTAATATTTGTGAGCGGGGAGAAAACTACGAGAAAAACAGGGAGTGCGAGGCGGGCAGGCAGACATTTTCCTTTACGTGGGAAACACCACCA
>NQII01008607.1:5544-30124 GCA_002778355.1 Clitarchus hookeri | reverse complement strand
CACTATACACACACACACAACTACTGAAGCTAAATAAGTAGTGGTTTCTTCCATGAAAGCCAGCTCGGTCGCTCCTTGGCAGTGCAAAACTGCGAAAACGTGTCTTGGGTCTGATTGGCTACTGGAATATTGTCTAATGTCCGGCTTGCCGTCTCCACCATACTGCTATCGTGTGTGACTGGAGTTTGCAATAACCACCACCACTACTACACTCCTGTGCTGTGTGTTAGAGCTCACACCACGCACTGTATATCCAGTCCTCCCCACACTCCAAATCCTCACGCACAATAGGTTCGCCCGTTTCTGGCAAACTTTCCCGCCACTGTGACGTCAGCGCATGAAGCATTTGTGCTCCAGGTCTCGTGCAGTTGATGCGTGAGATTGGCCGGAAGTAGAATAGCGTACGAGGTGCACCGATGCGCCTGAGAGAAGGGATCGGAACTACTTCGCAGCGCATATTTCACATTGTAAAGGTAACGGANGAGGTGCACCGATGCGCCTGAGAGAAGGGATCGGAACTACTTCGCAGCGCATATTTCACATTGTAAAGGTAACGGAATACGGCGACAGAGGCACGCCGCGACTGATATAGCTGAGGTGACCTGGTACAGAAGGTTCTTCACAACTAGAGAGACGTCAAGGGAGGTGACGACCAGAACATTCTCGTGATCTCCCCCTAGTCGTGGACGAGTCGAGCGAGCTAGAGCGACGCGAGTGACAAGCACGCAGGTGCGGTGGCACTCCCTCCGGGGAGATTATACAGGTTGGCCACAAAAAATGTATTTCAAAATTCCCTGATATTTCCAGGTTTCCCAGAAATTTTCTAAAAAAATTCCCTGATATTTTACGACATTTTTTTTTGTTTCAAAAACTTAAATCTAAGATTGAAACGTCATAGCAAAGCCTAGAAAGATAAGATCAACAAAAAATATATTACACTTCTGTTGGCTACAACAGAATACCACTTACCTCACACCTCATGTAGAATATTGAAATTTNCAAAAAATATATTACACTTCTGTTGGCTACAACAGAATACCACTTACCTCACACCTCATGTAGAATATTGAAATTTTGTCACATGTGGATCACAATAATCACAGTTGCATATATATATATATATATATACAAAATATACTATTTAAAAGACATTTTAAAAACTACACCGAAAAATTGTTAGCTTGAGAAAATCAAATATGCATTATTTTATTTCTGAAATAACATTCCAAGTGTGCATACATTTACACATTAAAATTTATAAAGCCATATTGTGCTTATTACTGCTCCATGGTATTTATTTGTTCCTCAATAGCCTGGACTTCGGCTAGTATTTTAGCTTTTTTTGGCCTCCAAATCAGATTTTTCTTTGGCCAGAAGTTTTCTACAAATTTCATCATTTTCTTTGATCGCCTTTGCTTCTTTTTGGCGGTTCGCAGTTTCTTCGGTAAGTCTGGCTCGTGCAATTCTGTAAGATAGCAAAAATGACTTGAAAATGCGGTAATCCGATAGGTCACCACCAGCTGCCATTATAGAGTCGTAGACCATCCTTTGCGAAGGTTTCTTTATTTATGTTATCAACGAGGCACTCACTGTTAACTGAGAAACTACGTTCAACATTCGCATTGCCAAGGGAAAGTATCATGACGATCTTCATAATTATCTCCACAGATTTCTGGTTGCCATTCTCATGAATGACATCTCGCCAGAAGTGGTCAACTCGTTTTTCTGATCTGCAGTAGCTCTGTAGACACTTTTCCACACTAGGCTGACGTCAAGTGGTGACACTGCTTCTTTGAAAGATGTTCTAAGGTTATCTGCTTTGGCGCGGCACATAAAACCGAAATTAAAAAATCTAGTATATACCTCGTTGCTATCATTGTCCCAAAAGCGTATGTTCAGATCAATTTGAATATCTTGGCTCACTCTGTTATGCGATTCATCAAATCCACTACAATATGTTCGCAAGCACTCATCGATTCCAGCAACTGTATCTTGAAGTGGGTTGCAATGCAAAATAGTATAGAATATGCAATCTTACTTCTTTGAAGTTGCACCTTACTGGCTAAAACACTGTCTGGGAACATAACTTTTAACAAATTAATATACTTCGCTGCTGTACGCATGGATTTATGTGCAATAATTGTCTGCAGACACCACAGTATTTCTGCACGACTCACTTGTTCATTAATAACAAATCCCTTAACACTGCAGTGAGGTACATCCTTGATAATTTGTTACTCTGGGAACTTAACAGACGTCGATGGACAGTGTTGACTGCTTGGACACACTGGCACTGAATCGATTTTGTCCTCTTGTGAAGTTTTAAAAAATTCACCAATTGAAAGTGTTTTTTGTTANCGATGGACAGTGTTGACTGCTTGGACACACTGGCACCGAATCGATTTGGTCCTCTTGTGAAGTTTTAAAAAATTCACCAATTGAAAGTGTTTTTTTGTTGCTAACCCTTTATAAGTGTTTTTTCCCTTTGCCATTGCTTTTGACTGCAGTATGACCCTTGTTGCTTAGAGTAAACGATGTGTTACACACTTTACACTTGGCTTTTGTTGGGTCACAAGGAACCTTTTTATTGAGCCAACCCAAATTAGGGTCAATAAGCCAGTCATCCTGAAACCTTGCTGTCATTTTACAAGGCACCTGCGCAGAAAGCACATTTTTCTACAGAAACAGAAGGCACGAATAATATGTGCAAAGTTCCTAATTTATTTCTCAAAATTAAAATTAACAGTACATGTAAACACGAAAAACATTGCTGCCAAATATAAGGCTGAGAAAACAAACCTTCAGTAACTTTTGGGCAGACAGTAGCAAACAAAGAATGTTAAATGGGCAAGAATTGTGCTACTGTATTTGGTTTTGTTAAAATCAGCAACTTTGTTAGAAAATTGGCACTGTGAAGCAATTTTGGATATATAAGATAGACACACAAAACTCACTCACAACGCACTACAAAATACAGTTCTCGGGCTATTCCCAATTCTATCCACAATTCCTTATATGGACTTGCACAAGTGGCACCATGACATGGGAATTTTACTCGTCTCTGCTGTTGTTTATTTACGTATTGTATAATGCGTTTCGGCTGAAAACAAATATGAATGTCCACCATATCTTAAAAAGTGACCATATGATAGAATAAAGGGATAGTCATGTTATTGTTTACGTAATGAATAACTTTTTTTAAAGAAAATTAATTTATATGTTATATTTTAATATCCGAAAAAAATGGTGTTGTACTATAGTATTTAAAGCAGAATGTTAATTGCAAAGAGCGACAAAACAACGAAAAAATAAGTTTGCATAGGGGAAAAACATTTCTTCACGAACTGCAGTTTCCAAATTCGCGCATGCGGCGCTGTTCAGTGACGTTCGAATCCATCCAACACAATACCTAAACACTGAATTCTTAAATTAGCGGATTCGGACACGATTGTAGAGAAAAATTGGTTAAAATTGCAGGTTATATTATTTCGTTACGCCTACGTTTTTATTACAATGAATTTGTTGTTAAACAAATGTTGAAAATACACATTACAGAAAATTGTCAGTTTCAGCATTTCCTGCGTGATTATTTCAAAATTAAAGTAGCTAGGCTTTTTTATTTAATAGTTTATAATGCTGTTTTCAATTGTAATAACGATGATGTGGTGCCGCAAGTACGAAGTTTATTTCTTTTTAAAGACCATGCATTACAAAACGATGTAAAAACCAGATTAAAACGCCGTCGAAGTTGAGAAAAAGTGATCAAACACTCACCTCAAGTCAAATTATCCGTCGACAAAAAAAATGTCAACGAAACAACGCGTCTTCGGATTGCACACTATCACCAATGCATTCTTCGTTGCGAATAACTAGATACGCCATTAACTCTTCTCCGTTCGAAACATTTCTGAGTGATTGTCGCTTAACTTACACCCCAAAAAATTCACCCATCACGTAATATCAATTTGACATTTCCACATTCCATTCAATGAGTACATCAACATTTACAATCGTTTAGGTTGTCGGCAGTCGGTGAGGCCATCTTTGGCCGCTTACGCAACTGCGGCAAGCAACCTTGTTTGTGATTGGTTATGGGTCACGTGAAAATCACCATTACAAGAACCATAAACCAATCACAACGAGCTTCACTTCACCTAAAGGGATGTTTGTACCGTGAAAAGCCGCTAGCAATACCAATCCAAAACTTAAGTGTTATGTTGTTTACTGTTAAAAAATTAGCTTCGTTCGCTTACAGAGCGAAACACGTAACATGCAAACTGGAAAAAGTTCAGATTGGTAAAAAATTCCATCACGCATCTTAAATTTCCCTGATATTTTCCCGGTTAAAGAAATTCCCTGATAGTTCCCGATTTTTCCTGTTTTCCAGGTCTGTGGCCAACATGTTATACAGCTAGTTCCGCCCGGGCAGAGTAGACGGAGGCCAAGCATCCGCGCGTTACCTATACTTGTACACGTGGGTTTTATCTAAATATTATTCTGCTATTTAATAACATCGCGTTACGTGCTATACGATATCGACACTACAGACTGTTGCGATATGTAACCACTGATTTTGAATACTTTACGGGTGCGATATATTGCAGCGATATCAGTATGGAAAGCTTGCCTGGAATCCACACTGAAAAATATATAGAGTATTCGGAAATTAAACGCCCAAGCTGTGAGAGGTGATACCTTATAAAAAATAAAGTAAAAAATATATACGACACCATATACCTAAACGGAATATCAAAGGAGATGTGAGGCTATGAAAATTGGTTTGAAAACGTATTTTTTGCCAAATGCCTTGTACAACGCCTACAAAGTCCGCAGCAAAAATGTGACTTATGGTTCCCATGTTGCAGAGACACATGCGTATTGCTGGCCGTCCTTGGTCTGAGAGCACTGTTCGGCTTGAGGAAGTGATACGTCAGCAATTCGACGTGCACTCCACTAGTAAACGCTCCTCCATAGCCCACCAAATGGGCGTGTCCCATTTAACCGCATGGGACGTACTGTGGGTAAATTGCCGTCATCCCTACCACTGGCAGAAAGTACAACGCATTCAGCTAATTTTCACAGACTCGTATCCCCTTTAATATTCTGTTGATGTGTATGGTGTCCTATACATTTTCGACTTTATTTTTCATGAGGAATCACCTCCCGCGGCTTGGGTGCTTAATTCCCGAACATCCTGTTTGTCTCAAAACCATAATGGCGACATACTGGCTTGTGGTGTGAAGGGTGCTGGGGTTTAATCTCAGTTAAGGCATGTGCGAGTGCTTATTTCAGGTTCCGCCTGTCTGCAGCTTGTCCGAGGCCTAGGAACGCGTGAGCTCTAAGGCCGACTGTTGCTCACTCTCTTCATGTGCCTCATCGCCTCTACGCGCAAGGCGCTCAACTCGCATGCAGTATTTCCATCGGTGACTCACAATAAGGCACACTAATAAAGATAAGATGCGTGTCTAAAGAACTCTGAAACTTCTGTAGGACATTTAGCAGCCGAAATTTCCGTTTTAATCATTATAACGGCCACAGAAATAACTCTTGGAGTTGAAATGAGAATTTAAAACTTGCCTTGTGCAGAAAACGTTTCTTGAATGCTCTTCGTGTTTCGACACCACTACCAGACATCCAACTGTTTCTGAATAAAGTGACTCCAACCTAACCTCTGCATCGCACTTCGTGCGCNTGACACCACTACCAGACATCCAACTGTTTCTGAATAAAGTGACTCCAACCTAACCTCTGCATCGCACTTCGTGCGCCAGACACGATGAGCAAACAGCCGTTTCCAGATTAAATGTAGGAAATAAAAGTAGGAGCCGTTAATAGTAGTAAGTGTTTATTTTCAAAGAAGTGCAATCTCGGATGAGCAGAGCCAACATCAGTTCAGCGGTGAGAAACACTTACAAGGACTTTGCACACGTAGCCGTGCGGTACAGGCGTGTGCACAGTTAGCTCATGGCCTTAACACGCAAGTCTGTATATCCGCTCAGTATTCCAGTCGGCTGGAACTGGAGTAAAACAGGAGAACTACAATTTGCGGTTTTGTCGGCCGGTGACTTCCCGTGATATGCTGGACGTGCGATAACAGGAGCGTGTGCAACGAGCCGTACACTCATCCAGGAAACTTACTGTGATCGACGGTAGGCAGCACCCATCATTTATATTTACTGGAGGAGACAGAACGCAACAAGCCAATTGCACCGAGAAGATCCAATATAAGTATTTAGTCTTAATTTCCTATACTCACGTATGCGATTATACTATGCCCGATACCGCTCCTAAGTTCTTTATAATAAAGATGGTGGGAGATGTGTNAGTCTTAATTTCCTATACTCACGTATGCGATTATACTATGCCCGATACCGCTCCTAAGTTCTTTATAATAAAGATGGTGGGAGATGTGTGTGGACAACTCGTCATTCCTAGCCGCAAGAGAAGGGACTTGTTATCGAAGGCAGCAAACACGGCTCACACACGCTGTTTACACTCGCAGATAGACGTGTGTGTACACTCGTACACGGGGGAGTTTTACACTGCAGAGGTAAGAGGCACTTCAACTGTGCACTGATACCTGTGCTGTGCTGNCACTCGTACACGGGGGAGTTTTACACTGCAGAGGTAAGAGGCACTTCAACTGTGCACTGATACCTGTGCTGTGCTGCACGCCTTGTTTCACTCTCTTTCATGGCCTGAATCTACAATTATTACAGTACCGAACATACGTATTGGCACAGAAGAATTACAGTCTAGAAATACATGTTAGATTCACTAACAAAACAGTTCGCGTCNCCGAACATACGTATTGGCACAGAAGAATTACAGTCTAGAAATACATGTTAGATTCACTAACAAAACAGTTCGCGTCCTTATACTGTACAATACTACATCACGTGATTCTCGTATTGAAGGTACACGAGGACATAGTTCCCCATAATGTGCTACCGCGACGTAGAGACGGCCAGCAGGTCCCCGCGTATTACCTAGGAGCACCCAGAGAGCACCCACCACACTCGTCAACGTTGTAGCAAGCAGCAAGATACCTCGTCTCTAACACAGCAAGGGGAACAAGGCACGTAATTAAGCGTCTGAAAAGAAGGACATCCAAACAGGATTTTTTTTTTATGAAAAGTAAAATTGAAGTACGATATGGCTGCTCTTTTTTTTTGGTACTAAGGATACTCTTATCTTTTCCATCCGGATTTTCGCAAGTGGGAATCGTGCTGGACTATGCCGCTGGTCAGTGGGTTTTCTCGGGGTTCTCCCGTTTTCCCGCCCTTTCATTCCGGCGCTGCTCCATATTCACCTCACTTCACCCTCATAGGCTCTCAAAACCCAACCGTTTCGTTTCAATCGGTTCGTAAGGAAGTCGTTTGCTATTCTGTTGTACTAACCAGGATGGCCTAGNCACTCGTACACGGGGGAGTTTTACACTGCAGAGGTAAGAGGCACTTCAACTGTGCACTGATACCTGTGCTGTGCTGTGCTGTGCTGCACGCCTTGTTTCACTCTCTTTCATGGCCTGAATCTACAATTATTACAGTAGCGAACATACGTATTGGCACAGAAGAATTACAGTCTAGAAATACATGTTAGATTCACTAACAAAACAGTTCGCGTCCTTATACTTTACAATACTACATCACGTGATTCTCGTATTGAAGGTACACGAGGACATAGTTCCCCATAATGTGCTACCGCGACGTAGAGACGGCCAGCAGGTCCCCGCGTATTACCTAGGAGCACCCAGAGAGCACCCACCACACTCGTCAACGTTGTAGCAAGCAGCAAGATACCTCGTCTCTAACACAGCAAGGGGAACAAGGCACGTAATTAAGCGTCTGAAAAGAAGGACATCCAAACAGGATTTTTTTTTTATGAAAAGTAAAATTGAAGTACGATATGGCTGCTCTTTTTTTTTGGTACTAAGGATACTCTTATCTTTTCCATCCGGATTTTCGCAAGTGGGAATCGTGCTGGACTATGCCGCTGGTCAGTGGGTTTTCTCGGGGTTCTCCCGTTTTCCCGCCCTTTCATTCCGGCGCTGCTCCATATTCACCTCACTTCACCCTCATAGGCTCTCAAAACCCAACCGTTTCGTTTCAATCGGTTCGTAAGGAAGTCGTTTGCTATTCTGTTGTACTAACCAGGATGGCCTAGCATCGTATAAAACAGCATACAGCAAACGATGCTTGTGTAATATGTGATTGCACTGATTGGTAAGTGCTTCTAATTGTTTTCCCTTGCATTTTTTTTTTATATCAGTTTGCATCAGTGTGTGTAGCAGTGTTGTACTCTCTTCGTTCCCACACTTCACAATGGTANAAACCCAACCGTTTCGTTTCAATCGGTTCGTAAGGAAGTCGTTTGCTATTCTGTTGTACTAACCAGGATGGCCTAGAATCGTATAAAACAGCATACAGCAAACGATGCTTGTGTAATATGTGATTGCACTGATTGGTAAGTGCTTCTAATTGTTTTCCCTTGCATTTTTTTTTATATCAGTTTGCATCAGTGTGTGTAGCAGTGTTGTACTCTCTTCGTTCCCACACTTCACAATGGTAATTTTTTCGCCTAACATGACGTACAGCGTTCGATGCTGGCACAATATACACAGGTGAATTGCTTATAACTATTTGCTTCTATAATTATTGATTTCTATATCTGTTTGCATTGCCGCACAGCAGTGGCGTCTCTCTTATGCGACTAATGGTTTAAATGTCTGTTGTTTTGTGTAAAGCAAAGGAACACAGTCTTTACAAGTCGCGTAAAGTGTATCATACTTGATGCACTGTACTCATTTTTGGGGTTGGCTCTTGTTATTATTCGTTCTTTCTCATGTCGTGATAGCAACACTGATATCATTATTATGGGCTGTAACTCCATCGGGAAATTTTTTATATATATTATGACTCGTTATGACGACATGCTCGTGATGTACTTCCGTATATGCCAGTCCTTTATTGTTTGTAACGTGACTGATTTTTCATGTACGGGATGGTTTCATATATTTTACACTCGGTTTCGCCGACCCTCGCGTTAGGCTGACTGTGTTTATTTATATTAACATGTACGAGTTTAAATGAAACCTGCGGCTACGCAAGTCTTGTTATCGGTGGAGTTGTATACTCCTTTATTTTCCTATAGGCTATATGGCTGGTTGTTACGGGTTACCCATGCTAACGATGACTCAGGCGGCCGGCCCTTGTGTGGGAATGATGTTGTTCGTTTGTATTAATATATATATGTATTTTAGTTACCCACGAATATATATATGATGCATGTCGCACATTTGTATATATCTTGATTTTTTCGCATATAGTTGTTTGTTGTAAGTTACCCATGCTAATGTTTATTTATGTATATAATTTCACATTTATATATACAGCCTGGATGTCAGTGGACGAAGGGCGGCCAGCTGTCGCTGAGGGGGATCCTAGTTGGTAGACACCTGCTGTAGCAGACAAGCGCAGCGGTGGGCGATTTTCGAATGTGTGCAGGCCTATGTGTATGTGTGTGATATTTCAGACCCTACACTCCTACATGAAACTGTAACTTTGCAACGTACTTGTATGTATACCTTTATTTTCTTTACTTACATAGACGGTTATTACACTTCAAAAGTTTGGAAATGCTGACCAACTATGCCCAAAACAGGGCTTAAGGCCTACTTATCGTTATCTCCTTGATAGCAGTCGGAAGTGATGTCTGTGATATTAATTTGGTGACTATAGCCTCGGTGGGTGGAAAATGGTAGCCAACTATGCTTATACGAGGGTTTAGGGCGTACTTGACACTACCAACCCGTTAGTTGTCGGTGGCGATGCCTGTGTTATGAATTTGGCGACTATATCTTCGGTTGATGGAAAATGGCGGTCGACTAAGCTTGTAAGGTGCAATAAAGTTTACTTGACCATACCGCCCCGTTTT
Source organism: Clitarchus hookeri (assembly GCA_002778355.1). NCBI lineage: Eukaryota > Metazoa > Arthropoda > Insecta > Phasmatodea > Phasmatidae > Clitarchus > Clitarchus hookeri. The sequence goes on along the minus strand of NQII01008607.1, from coordinate 20,188 downwards.
TCATCAGAGGTTATGTATATGATATAAATTTGGTGCCTATAGCTTCGGTGTATAGGTAATGGTGGGCGACTATGCTTATAAGTGGACTTAGGTTGTTCTTGACACTGCGGCCCAATTCATCGTCGGGGGCGATAACTATGTTATGAATTTGGTGACTTTAAACGGTTCGGAAATAACGTTGAACCATGCTTATAAGAGAGTTTAAGGTGTACTTGACCTTGTGGTCCTTTTCGTCGTCGGAGGTGATGCGTGTTTTATGAATTTAGTGATTATCATTAACAGTTCGGAAATTACAGCCAACTATATTTATAAGTGAGCTTAGGATGTACTTGACGCATACGCAGTGCGACTCTAGGCTAGCATGCGTGGGCAGGCTGCGCTCCATGTCGCGCAGGTGGAATGACAGAGCATGAGTCTTGTCCCCGCCAGGAGAAAGGTGGCCAGAAGGAATATGAGAAAATCAAGGTGGAATGAGACAGTATGAGACCTGTCCCCACCAGGATGCCAGGTGAAAGTAGACCAGAAGGAATAAGAGAAAGCCATGGTGGAATTACAGAGCATGAGACTCGTCCCCACTAAGATGCTAGGTGACAGGAGACCAGAAGGAATATGAGAAAACCATGGTGGCTGCAGACGAAGGTGATGAGGAAACATCCAAGATGGAGGGCTCAGAAAGCAAGAGAGGAAAGAGTCAAAATAAAGGAGATCGGAAAGAATATGAGAAAAAACCCCGAGGGATAGAACGGACGTGATACAAGAAGGAATTAGAGAGCATGAGAAAAAATTAAGGAGACTGGAAGGAATATGGGAAAACCTCAAGGGATAGACCAGGAGTGAGAGAACGGGCATGGGTGAGACACTTGAAGGAATGAGAGAAGTTGCATTACAGGGCGATGAACTCGAACATTCTTCAGACAAGATGGATGATGCTGGGTGGTATGGCAGGGTGTGCTTGTAAATTATTGCACACTTCAGCGGGCATTTGCACAATTTTTGCCAGATTCCGCTGTATTGAGCAAAAGTAAGCAGTATTGCGCAAAACACAGTTTGCTGGCAATTTTGCTGGTTTTAAGGGAAATTCGGGAAATATTTAGGAAAAATCTGGCGGTTTTGGCCGTTTTGAGGGAAAAGGGAACTTTGGTGGTGAAGGGGAAAATATATGGCGGTCGGATCGTCCCCTCGTTCCTGCCAGGACGCTAGGTGCCGGTGAATCGGTTTTTTCTAACTACTGATATATGGACCAAATTTTGTATGCTGGAAGTATCTATTGCAAGCATCATATAACATATAGCCACTTTTTTGCGCCCTTTTATAAGACAGTGCCACATGAAATAATGTAGATTTTATTTCATATTTCGGGAAAAAACTGACTGATTCCTACCAAATTTAGCAAACAACTACAAGTAGTACTGCGGCAGGTGATGTAAACTGGTATGTTTTGAAGGGCAGACATTTTCAAAATTGCGATCATTTATAACCATTTTACCTTAGTATGCTATATCGTCTAAACCATGCAATTAATTCCAACTTAACTTTGTATGCTGGCAGTATATATTACAACCATCAAATTTGTCTACACNCTACTGATATATGGACCAAATTTTGTATGCTGGAAGTATCTATTGCAAGCATCATATAACATATAGCCACTTTTTTGCGCCCTTTTATAAGACAGTGCCACATGAAATAATGTAGATTTTATTTCATATTTCGGGAAAAAACTGACTGATTCCTACCAAATTTAGCAAACAACTACAAGTAGTACTGCGGCAGGTGATGTAAACTGGTATGTTTTGAAGGGCAGACATTTTCAAAATTGCGATCATTTATAACCATTTTACCTTAGTATGCTATATCGTCTAAACCATGCAATTAATTCCAACTTAACTTTGTATGCTGGCAGTATATATTACAACCATCAAATTTGTCTACACTGAGTCTAATTTATCCGCCATTTTGTACGATAGCCTTACATGAAAAATAAAGTCTTAATGCAACTCGAGAAACAATCAACCGATTCCTACCGAACTTTCCTAAGAAGATGTACTGTGACAGACCATATTCATTTATATGTTTTAAGTGTGCCAAACACTTATTTTCATATCGGTTCTCAAGACATCGAAAACTCTTCACTCACTGACTTATTTTCAGAATGGTGGCTCTTTAAACATTTTAGCTTAGTACGCTATATCTACGAAACTAAGTATCCGATGTTAACTTAACTGCTGTGCTAATAATAACTTTTCTGTCCTCCATTTATGAAAGTCACCACATGAAAAAAAAAATGTTCCATGCCTTATCTCGGCGACTAATTAACCGATTCCCACCAAAGTTTACATGCAAGTAGTGCTACAGTATGTTATGAAAACTAACATATGTTAAGTGCGACAGGCCCTTTTTTAATGCCATGAATACAAATAATTTAGGTTAGTATATTATATTTATTAAACGATTCAAAATTCAATTAAATTTTGTACACTCACAGAATTCATCAGAAGCATTAGTTATCCATACAGATATTCTACTTTTCCATTATTTTTGCAAAATAATGCCAGGTAAAAAAATTTGAACATTTTGCCATATTTTCGGAACAATTCAATTAATTTCCAGACAATTTTGCACACCATTAGTGCTCCAGAAGGGCATGTAAACTTACATGACTTAAGTGATCACAGACATTGATTTCCAACATGGTGCTCATATAAACATTTTGATAGTTTTCATATCCATTTAACAATTTAACCAAATTCAACCAATCTTTTTATGCAAACAGTATCTATTTAAAGCAGCGCATCTATTTTTAAGGCAATTTTGCAAGATAGCACAATATAAGAAAGTAAGAGGCTAAGGCTCTTATTTTCAAAATGACGGCACTGTAAATATTTCAGGTTTGTAACCCTATCATTCTAAACATTAGGGTGATAACATTCGATTGATGCTCCGAATCCTACCTCCGTAATGCAGTTTATTGCACACTAGCTTATGGTACGAGGTTTTCTGGGTTCGAGTCCCGGGTAAGGCATGTGTATTTTTGTAATTGTTTCAATACTATTGCATGTGTTTCTAATGATATTACTGTCTTAGAGACGCGAAGGCCTACCGACCATCTAAGCTTTTTAGAACTTANATTGCATGTGTTTCTAATGATATTACTGTCTTAGAGACGCGAAGGCCTACCGACCATCTAAGCTTTTTAGAACTTAATTTAAAATTATTTGCACCCACTCAGAGGGAAGTATGCTCATTAATTATCAGCTTGTTTACGTATTAAAAACTTTTAAAAATAATGTGTAACCAACATATTTCGGTATCTTCTTGAAGTAAGCGCCTAGAAATGAGTATAATTTTGTTTTCTTCAGCAACGTGATTTGGCTAATGCACGAGAATTATTGTTACTTATTTAAATTCCAACTGTTATATTACACAACACTGATCCGAATCATTGTCTTAGCCATACATGATGTCTACATATGTATGATTGTATATATTGAATATTTTGTATATATATTATTCATGCCAGTAATGTTAACATAACAGCCTAAACTTCAAATAGCAGTGCACTTCTTCCACTTTTGTGATTGTATCATAATTCGACAAGTCTTAAAAGACTAAGTCAANAACTTCAAATAGCAGTGCACTTCTTCCACTTTTGTGATTGTATCATAATTCGACAAGTCTTAAAAGACTAAGTCAAGGGTAACATTTATGCCGATCAAGCCAAAAATGGTTACATATTTCAAACAAAAATGAAGCCAAAGACAGTTGGCTAGTGCTCCAGTATGCACAATATTGGTAAGTCTAACACGACATAGTCGTACTGCACCTTGACTGTACTTGTACTTTACATAACACAGACGTGAAGTGCGTAGTGATTGGCGAGTCTCAGGTATGCATGTGTTCAGAGCTCTTGGCATAAAAGTATACATCTAATTAAGACAAAAAAAGTCCAATGCAAATATAGAGAAAAATATAGTTTCTTATTGCTGAGGTAACAGTAATCATTTATGAATTTAACATTTCTGGAATATTTTCCTACTTTCCACATTTTGCTTGGATTCTTTTGATTCTTATTTTTGTCTATAGCAGTAAAAGAAGATTAAGTTTTGCTGTATTTTGTAATTAAATAGTGTCTATCTTTGCATAAAAAAAGGTATTTAAAATATCCTCATGAACTTATATATTATATATAAACATCTCGCCACATATTCGAACTCACAGCCTTCGTGTTTCAACACCACAGCTTTGCACACACGCTACCGCTACTTCGTATTTCTACTGTGAAATATAGCTTCTCTGTAAATTTACAAATTATACAGCACCATAGCAATACGTTTACTTAAAGAATATCGCGGACAAGAAATTTAACCATGCCCTTTGCACAAACGATTTTACTGAAAAATGCAGGAATCTTCGTGCCACGCATTGTGAACTTACAGCAAGTTTATGCAGTTAACATAAAATCGTAATTTGTAGCTTTAAATGCTGTGTACTTTGTACTTTCCCTGTCCGAATACTCTAGTAAGAAGAATACGCTTCCTGTAACCAGTTAAAAACAACAACGTACTCTACAAAACCTTTGCTTTCCGCATGTTCCTAAGAAAATAAAGTTAACGAAAATACACTGACCTTTGCTTTCTACCAAAACCGTAAGTTATTAATGAATTAGAAACGATATTAAATCACCGTTTAACCAATTTAATGAGCAGGTCCTACATATTTAGCATACATTATTTTGTTATCTCGTGTTAACTGTATTATTTGCATAGTGTGGGACGGTTAAGCAAATTCAGGAATGAAACAATAACAAATGATATAAATGACCACTGTCCATAACACCAGTTATAATAATTTATTACCACGTGAAATGTATACATAGCATTGGTTTGCACCGAGATGTTAGTGGTGTTAAATGTTTTACTTTTAATTATGACAAAACATGCTTCCCTCTTCTGTAATGTTGCGCATAAACTGCGGACATTTTCTTTTATCTCGATGAGCGAGGCATACTTATCCTACCCATTACTTGATATCCACCTGTAGTTTATATGTAGAGCTTACAGAATCACAACATATGGCAAACAGTGTTCCTGCCTGACCTTGCAGGCGAGTTCAGAGGTTCCAGTGAAGAGCACCTCACATGGGAACGAAAGATCACAAAATATGTTTCGAGAACAAGGGGCTATGGCGGCAAATTTGCATTCAATGTACTTTTGAAAACAGTAAAAAAAAGTAGTATTTACAACTATGTCAAACATATTTTATAGATTTTTTGTCGGCGAGTGAATGTTTTCGAACATAAACGTCAAACAGGGGCTTACGAGAAGTTTAAATTCGTTTTAAATTAATGTGTTATTCATTTTACCTTTTAAAAAAAGGCAATTTTTTATTTAAAAAAACACGCGTTGTATCGGCTATTGCTGTATAGTTAACCTTCGCAATCCAAATATCTGGTCGACAAAACAAACCCCAATCGAAATGTGTTAAGCAGTTCAGATTCTGTTCTTGATTATCTGCCACAAATATTCGCATTCTGCTGTGACCTTTACCTGCCCTATAAGGGACCAGGCACCGTAACTATATTCTAAAACAGTTGTCTGAACGGCACATAACAGCCTTTCCGAACATAACTAGCAGGCACTCTGATCTCAATTTATATAACGCGCTATCTAGCTGGCAACGTTATAAACCCAATTTACAAGATACCACGAAATCTGGGTTGTAATATGGAACTAATACTTCAGTTTTTGACTAAACAGTTTGTTCATGGGGCGTAGTTAAGAGAGAGGTAAATGGCGATTGTAACAGTCTCCTTACTTCTAAGGTTGTCGTACGTAATTGCTGTAGATTGTTATGCATTTTATGATACCTTGGGGTGATTTTTCTGCTAGTTATATGTCGGAAGTAACGCTCGCTTCAGTACCGCTATATAACGCCAGTGCGCCACCCCCTTCCCATCTCTGTCAGGCTAGACCCAGGGGCGGATACAGAAGTAAGGAAAGGAGGGGTCCCACAGGAGACATAAACCCCCCCTTTCCCTCAAATCCTTACACTAACATGAAACTTTCGTGTGGATGTTGTAAAAATGAAACGAAATACTGATCTGATATTCAAAATTTAATATTGTTTCATGAAGTTATGATGAGAGAGTAGACTTCTCCCATGCCACGAAACAAAAGTTAGTTCGTTCTGCACATAAGTTCGTCGAATGACAGGGAGGGGACAAATGTAATCACTGCCACTCAACTAGTAATTACTTCAGTTGGTGTAAGTACAGGCAGAGGGGCAGCCTTGACCTCACAAGTCGTAGAAGACGGTACTCGGGATGGCAGCGTGTGCTCATGGACGAACTGTAGTTATTCTGGTCCGCTGTTAGTGAGAGCAACATGAGTGAGGCACAGCGTGACCCAGTTACACGAGCCAAGCCAGCACACACGCGCGCCAAGACGCGTGTGTGTCCACACATACCACAGACCCCTGTACCCCGGACATACACTTTATACAACCTACACGTCCACTTGCACTCCCACTTGTGTTCTCCAACTTAGTGACTGGCATCTGGTAGCGGCGATGTGGACCGTTATCTACGTCATACCTGTCTACTGATATACACTGCAAGACAACGAGATTTAATGTTTGAGTATGCCGTTTTTATATTCATTAATGACTCGATGTATTCTGGGCTAGCTACTCAGCACATCTCTATTAATTTCATAGTCACTTTGCGAAAAAAAATCCGCACATCAAATGCTGTCGTATTTCGAAGACTTTGACAACGGGGCGTTTAAAAATTCCCCGACATAATTTACAAGATGGGGCCGAACAATAAGGACAAACTTCAGGAGGCGATTACTGAAAGGGAAACAAACAAACAAAAATCCATCAACATACGTCCATCCGTGTAGAGAAACACTGTAAAATGCACAGCAGCATTGTAATTAGAGTAGTGGTACAGTACACAACTAGGTGCAAATGTCGATGTTACAAGAAATCAAAACGCATGCCTACGGTATGACAGCAATTCTGGCAACGTCACAGGAAATATTGTAAGTGGTCGGCATGCACCTCCACATATCGACACGTCGTTCGTGGATTGCCGCNCTGGCAACGTCACAGGAAATATTGTAAGTGGTCGGCATGCACCTCCACATATCGACACGTCGTTCGTGGATTGCCGCACCAGTTACATTTTCCTGGCCGGAGGTGAAAATCGTCTTGGCCTGTTCCTGGTTCAATAGTGGGCCGGCCATCTTACCTGCAGCACTCACTATAGTCCAGTCAAATTTTGATTTGACCCACAGATGCAAAACAATAAACTGAAACCTTCACTAGTGTATTAAGGAAGTGCCCCAGTTCATGATACAAAAAGTCCCAAGAAATCCCAACATGGATTTTCCGCCATTTTGAATTAAAAGTCGGCTGTTAAATTTTTTCACGCATTAATTAAAACTATATTGAGTTTCTCGTTAGTCCTAGATACGCGCTGTTATTTTTTTTGTAATGATTCCCCTTGAAATGGGCTTTTCAAGTAATACAAAAATATCAGCTTTAAATTAATAATTTAAAATCTAAGATATTTTAAAATTCAATATCACTATGATTTTCTAAGAAAACTATTACATTTCTACGAAATGCGCTCAAACCATGCATTATTTTTAAAAAAATGTTTAAACAAAGGTTGTAGAGCATAAAAAATACTTACAATAACAAGCTTTAAAGTGCCCACAGAAAAAGATCAGCCACCAATACAGTTGTTTTTAGGAGCTGGCGCGCACGGCTCGGTGAACTGCGATGTAACAAGAGGAGACCACATTTATAAGTTTTCAGAGTCACAAAGCCATGGTTTTTTTTAAATATATAATTCAAAAGATATATAGCTATAGCCGTTTATATATATACGGTATGTATATATAAAGAGGAAATTTGGAGCATAGAAAGATTTTCCTCTAAATAACGTATTATAAAACGTTGCAGCTCTTAGCTTCAACTAGAAACTAGATGCTGAAAAATAAGATTGTGGTGCACCCTGGGTGGTTTTTAGCATCAATTTTTCGCACTAAGACAGTCGACCGTTTTTAAGTAAGGCTTGTTTTCCATTTTGCACTTAGCACTTCCAAAAAAACTGAATAAATTAAAAGTTGTCTCCCCCACACTGACTTATTATTTACCCAGGGTGCACCACAATCTTATTTTTCAGCATCTAGATTCTAGTTGAAGCTAAGAGCTGCAACGTTTTATAATACGTTATTTAGAGGAAAATCTTTCTATGCTCCAAATTTCCTCTTTATATATACATACCGTATATATATAAACGGCTATAGCTATATATCTTTTGAATTATATATTTAAAAAAAACCATGGCTTTGTGACTCTGAAAACTTATAAATGTGGTCTCCTCTTGTTACATCGCAGTTCACCGAGCCGTGCGCGCCAGCTCCTAAAAACAACTGTATTGGTGGCTGATCTTTTTCTGATTGGGCACTTTAAAGCTTGTTATATTAAGTATTTTTTATGCTCTACAACCTTTGTTTAAACATTTTTTTAAAAATAATGCATGGTTTGAGCGCATTTCGTAGAAATGTAATAGTTTTCTCGGAAAATCATAGTGATATTGAATTTTAAAATATCTTAGATTTTAAATTATTCTTTTAAAGTTGATATTTTTGTAATACTTGGAAAGCCCATCTAAAGGGCAATCACTTAAAAAAAGAGCAAAAATCTAGGACTAACAAAAATCTCACAATATAATTTTTAACGAATTCTTGAAAAAATCTAATGGCGGAATACCCGTGTTGGGATTTCTTGGATCATGAACTGGGGCACTTTCTTAACACACTAGTGAAGGTTTCAGCTTGTTTTGAATATGTGGGTTAGCCTTAACGTTGGCCTAATTTGACTGAACTACTAACCAAGCTGCTCCTAGACTGCACATAACACGGTGTGTGTGACACTAGTGTCGTTCCGTGTGCCTACTAGTGGCGCCATCTCTGTACTCAAGATTCCACCCTTCCCAGTTTGCTTATCTTTCATGCCTCCCTTGTTTGTCCTGGTTTTCAACCCTCGTCCAGTTACCCTAATTAGTCTCTCTGTACATTTTACAGTTTTTCTCTACATTATATGTTGATATGAATTGTTTTGTTTCCCTTGCAGGAATCACCCCCCACTAGTCGGCATCACCTTATGTTATCTGGTGTAATTCAATGTTGAACATTCCTGTTTCTTACAAACATATACAAACAGCATTCACATCTCGCTGAAGTACTCTACTTGTCACTTCGTTACACCAGTGACGACCACCATTTTCATTGCTGTAGTGCTGCGCTCTGGAATTCGCCGAAAATGCGCATATAGCGGTCTATCAGCTGACAAATGGTCGAACATATGTCGGCGATGCGAACTGCGAATACGTTAATTACGGAGGAAATTTTGCTTTTATGTTGGCACTTCATCCCCTGAAAATATGGGTTTACAATATCGGGGGAATGTAANGAAAAATTCCTAGCCAAGGACACCGCAAAAAAATTGGCAAAGATTGGGAATGGATAAAGGCACACGTCCCACGTAAAAATGAATTGTGAGACTAGTAAAGCCAGTGTTACTTACTTTTAATTCTTTATTTTAATTTAGGCCAGGGTAAAATAGCAAAATCAAAAAACTTATTCGATTAGAAAAACAATCCGGTATGTGTGTTCGCACTTTTAAAACAGCACATTATGTGATTCCATGTAACGTCTCTGTAAAAAGAAAAGAAGCGACAATGTGGTATTTATACAAATAAAAACACTAAGGAAAAAATGTGGTGCAAAATGTCGATATATCCTACTATTTCCCACTTTTCTCTGCCTGTAGTGCCCCTGTTTTTGTAACTGACTTAAATCATTGTAAATTTAAATTATAAACAAAAAAATTTATATTTTAACTATAGTAGGATTATAAATACTACTCACTAACAACTCTACAACGAGGATGACGTAAAAACGATGGTAGGTAGGCAGAGAGGGCTTAACGTCTCGTCGACAGCAAGGTCATTACACACAGAGCAAGTTGCTCAGAGAAGCAGGAGTGGGGAAGGAATAGAGCCATGACCTGTAGTAAGAAACTATGCCAGCATTCTCCTGGAGCCGAAATAAGGATGGCCGAACCCGTATTTGAACCCAGATATATCCGAGGGTTCACCACGGTGACTACTACCTCGGTACCGAGAAGAGGAGAGGAGGGGAGGGGGTGGGACTGGGTGCTAGTAGAGGTTGGAGATACTCACCGAAGTGAACGTCCCAGTCAGAGCGGCTCTTGAAGGACCTCCTGCTGGCAGCTATCAGTGAGCTGCTGTGCAAGTACGACGAACTGCGAGGAGACGGCGATCTACCAGCCATCGCTACTACTTTCTCCTGTCACTCCACGACACTATAATCCTGTAGTTCCTTCCACCTCGCACACAGCTGCTGCTTCACATCTCACTGCAGTCACACCATCGCCTAGGACAACTCTTCTATCTATTACCGCGCCCGTCGCTACTCCACGTACTTTCCAATATCCCACAACAGGTTGAGCCTCAAAGCAAACTACTGCGGTGACATTGGTTACAATACAATCACTATGCCTCTACAGCTGGTGCCACGTTCTTTTACAGATTACGCTTTTTATCTCAATGCGAGATATAATGCGAGGCAGTTATCTAACACGCTGATAAATTTAAAATGGAAGGATACATGAAATTAATTATAAGTTCACAGACACCGCCGGAACATACAAGCGAAATGTTTGAGCTAAACTTTTTTTTTGCCTAGAGTTTAGATCATGTAACAAAATCTTCTGTTTTATTTTAAATTTTCGAGCGAGCCTTCGTTTCTTCGTTCGTGTAAATCTGTTAGTCTCAGCTATACAAGACCACACACATATGCACACTGGAGGAAACGTGTGCAAGAATGTAAGAACAGCAAGTGTAAGAAACGTGTTAAGACGTGGCAGCTGTTATTGTTGCTGAATGTACACCACCAGCTGAACTGCACTATGGTGACGTGAGTCCAGCGCCACGAGTCAAGAGATCTCACATGGAAACCTGTCTTGCCGAGTGTGGAGGTGGTATTACGTGACAAGTAGTCTGCAATGTAAGCACTACAGCATGACTACACTTCGCGCCAACCACACTACCTCAGTGTACCTGCGAGGCAACACTGAGAGAAGAGCTGCCTTCAACATCCCCACGTCACACATGTAAGCATGGACGCTACTTTCTATACATAGTTTCCAGATGGAGGCAAGTCTATAGTCACACTACGCAGGTTCAATTAACCTCTACCCCACCCCCCTTTTACCTCTTATCTCTATTACTGTGCACTGTATGTTTCTACATGCCGTTATGCATATTTATATAAAATAATTTCTACTAAGATATCGCACTTTTGGTTATGTAAAGACCTATAACCCAGATATATTTCTAAAAGCATGAAGCAAGCAATCTAAAATGAGTTATAAATACTTATTACAATCTGAAGTAGTGACCAAACGCTGTTTACCAATCCAGAGATGCGACGCTCCTGTTGACAAAGTGCAGTGGCGACAGCCCCTTCCTCCCCTTAGTCAGTACTCGGCGCCTATGTATGCTGAGCACTTTTAAAAGTCCTGCTTAGCATCTACTTGCACGCGCATTGTGTATCCTTATGTCATGTGTCAAATTAGCACTGACATGGGCCTGCTCACTTTACTCATGGGTCGGTCAACAACAACTGTAACATTATTAGAAAAGTCAGTCATTTTAGAAATTAATTAATTCTTAAATTTATATGCATTAAAAACCGAAAGCAGATGAAGTAATTTCAGAATTCACAAATGTTTATCTAACACTTTTAATTCGACGTCAATAAATAGAACTACTTTCTCTTCCCCGTTACTGAAAGCATACCAGCTTGTGTGCCTGTTAAGGCATATGTAGTAGGAGGTGTAATAATAGTCGAAACTTGATTTCAAAAATGCTTAACTATTCATTAAAAGAATAAACTAAAGTCCATTCAAGGTAACTTCACACTCTTCTGAAGCCATGCTGAAGAGTTACTTTCAGGTACCAATTATGTATTATTCCTCTATGTGTAAACGAAAACACTACCACGTGAATTTTGTAATTAAAATATCAAATGCCTTGTTTACATTTTTTTCAGCCGTTTAAAGAATTATGCAATGTTTCAAAAAGCACAATATATAAATGTTCTCAATTTCGGCGTACTGTAAAAATTCATCCGCTTGTATTGATTTGCCTAAGTTGGTTTTACTACTTTTATTTATTTATAACCTTCTGATTGGGCTTCAGCAATCTGTTGCGGCTGCAGAGAACATTCAATTCACAGAAACATAAACATGTTGTTACTTATTGTGTTCAAGCCCGGCTTAAATAAATGCTATAATCACGTTAACAGTTGAAACGTGTAAGTCTCACGTATGTAACACTGGGCCGGCGTAACGGCTTAGCAGTTACCCAACCGATATGACACACGTTACGGTACATTTACTCCTGTCGTGGAAACACACACGTGTCACAACCTCGTGACTTGCCTACGTACGTTAAAATAACGCAACGTGTACAAACTTGATTTAATAATTTTTTTAATATTTTTCACAGGAAGAAAAATAAACACTTGGTTCATAAACACGCCATGTGGCTAATTTATCCAACTTATAATTCTTAACCGTTTCACCATCACATCTAAATACGGATTTTAGTACGTCTTTAAACATTAAAGTCACGTTTAAATTTTAAATCTAGAATTCAAGCACTATTGTTTGTGTTTTAGTATGTATAAGATACGTTAAAATTGAAAACACACATAATTTTCCAGCTACTGGCGCTGTAAAACTCGGGTATACGAGTCATAAAAAAAACATGGAGTGATTTTTCAAAGATATATTTCAAAAAGTGCGAAGATAATGTGACTCGACTACACCAACAAAGTGAAAATGGCTGAAAAGAGTATTTTCGCAATCATTTCATAGACACACCCGTACGGTATTTAAAGTTGTCGAGGGACAAGCAGCATACACTATTCTCCTTATCATTTCACCATCAAATAATGAGTCAAAGCTGAGAATGTCAAGAGGCGAGTTGCCTACCTGAAGACAGCAGGCCAGTTGAGTGACTTGCACATAGAGGCGATGAGGCATACAATGAGCGTGCCTGGGTCACTCTTGGCCACTGGCGGGACTCTTACCGACGCACGTCCACGTCACTAACTACTCTCGTGCATCTGTCATGTTCGACGTCTATGCTGATATTACGCTGAGAGTGCACGAATGTGGTGCTTTGTCCTTGTGATGTAATTATCTAGACTTTGTTAAGCTTTATTACATGATAGAGGCGGAGGGATATCGTTGAAGTAGAGCTCTAGCAAGGCTTCAGAACAGCAGGAAGTAACCGAGAGTGGGCTGCAGCAGGACTCTGTGTCTCCGAGAACTAGGGTCACGGCCGAGGCTATGCAGCGCCTAGTCTCGTCCAAAGCCTAACACATCCTCCAGATTACATTATTAACCATCTACGCTACTTAGAATATGTTCAGTAGGATACAAGCAAATGGTGGTGCCTGTAGATTGTTTTGTACCTATCCTGGGGGGAATGTGTATTCCCAGAAGATTTATTTACTGTGATACGCTCAGTGTGCACGTCAGCCCCGAGCACATCGAGCCTTACTGCCTCCTCTAGTCGAACTAGTGACGTCACTACTAAAGGCAAACATAAGTGGCCAACATAACAAGCATGTGACGGGTCGTATTTTAGTGAAAAATGTGGCGTCTACGTAATAATATTCCACGGTGTTAATTTAACTTGTGTGTTGCTAGGTGTTTTGGAAATTACTCTCATTTGATAAAGAAAGGCACGCCATTAAGTAATTTGTCAATGATGAAAAAGTAAACATCTGGATTAACGCTATTTCACGAGGGAACTTGGTTTTCATGTGTAAACAGATATTTGTCTAGCAACTTACAGACTTTCCGGAGGAAAAGTAACATTATTACTACTGCATGGCGTGCCGAGTGTACTGGCATGAGCAATGGCAAAGGATAGCTTTTTGCAGTATTTTGCGTTTCAATCATATTAAACCAACTAATTGCAGGTATTTGAACTTTATTAGCTACTTTCTACAAATTATTTAAAACAACACAGTTGTTTTAAGAAATATAATACATAGCGAGATTCGCTCCAAAGAGGTTATATTCACAATACCTTTCCTCGTTTGTTAAACATTAGGTAATATCATTTCTAAACAAAAAACAATAAAGAAATATTTTATTTTTATGTACATTCAGCGAATGTATCATTACGTTATAATTCTGAATATAGTTTTTTCTTGCTTGAAAACAGTAAGAGTAAATACAACAAAAATTAATAAATGGCTTACATATCTTTTTTTTATATCTCAGAGAATGTATCATTAAATAACATTTTAGAGCATCTTTCTTAACTTTCTTAATTCACTTACAAATGGAAAAAAAAATTAAAGCAGCAAAAATGTACTATTCAGTACTGACAATTTTATTTTACCATTTTGTTACGCATTCCACAACAGTGTCACGTAGCTATTGTATTGCCTATCTTCAGTGACGTCACAGAGGTTGTAAGGCCTTGTAGTCGCGGTGATCACCCCCCCCCCCCCTTTTTTTT
>NQII01008606.1:26840-64695 GCA_002778355.1 Clitarchus hookeri | reverse complement strand
AAGCACGTGCGAACACACAATCCAATCTTGGCATGGGGCCGACACCAATATATCCTTCATTCTTCATGAACCATTCAAAATGAAAAGAATTGCACAGTTTTATTCCCGAGATGCAAATCTATGATGTTAAATACGAATTTTAGTACAGGCATGCGCATATAGCGCTCGTAATTTATCATGGTCGTAAATTTACTTACCAACTGTGCGAATAAATATACTTAAAAAACGTGAACCTTTGTCATCACATAATTTTAACCATTAAATATAGAGCCTATCAATATATTTCTCAGTCGCCCCCACGAGATAAAAAAAACGATTTTATCTATTCGGTAAACTTTACAAATTCATCCCGCAAAGCACCTAGAAAATGTAAAGCCGTACTACAATTTTGTTTCATAAATAGAATAGGCAAAAACAAGTATAAATATATTCACCTCCATTCATTATAGGAGGAAGTTAGTTGCAGCATGTTGTCTCACATTGAATCTGTAACATTATCACTGAGCTTTCAGAATCAAGAGCCTTCCTCGTTTTGCGGAAGAAAAACGTTTAGAAAAATCATGACACATAACAATACCAACTTACGTTGCTAAATACATGTGAATAAAAAATTGTTATATCGAGCACAAAGATTTTTTTAGTATCAGCAATTCACATTGCGATTTACTTACATTTTTCACACATAAGTACCGAGCTACAATTTTGCACTAGATTCTTTGTAGGCCCATCCAATAATGCTAGAAATATATACCGCATACACCCATTATTCATTTTCTTCATATCGCAGTGGTCGAGTCGTTTCATCTGCTAATGAATATACAGTAAAACCGTGTTAAGAAGTTCTCACATAAGAAGTTTTTCTGCTTAATAAGTTGAATGTGCACCTTGTCTATCTGCACATGTGTAATTTGACCATTTTAAGAGGTTTTTCTGGTTAATAAGCATTATTTTTTCAGTCCCTTCAGAAACATCGTAACAGAGTTTCACTGTATTTAAAAAATGTTTATCCCCCTCCCCACATCAACATTTGCAATGTTCAAACAGTGCTAACCGTCCAGGAAAACAAATAACAGAAGATTTGATCCACATTGTTATGGCCGTCGAGGGTACGGACAGGCATAACGACGCCTAGGGAGAGCTGGTCAGCCAGGGAAGTGGAAGGGGGGAATCGAGGACTCACGGCCAGCCTATATAAATGCCGAGACAACAAGGTTGCAGGTCAAAAAGTCGGTCCGTGCTAGCTTGCTGGTACTCACCGACAGCTAATTCTATTTTTCGTTTGAGTTTCAGGGTCCACTGGGGATCCGGATTCGGGGGGGACCTGCCCAATTGCGCTCTCCCCGCACTCTAGTTAAACCCAGCGCCCATTGAAAGACAGTTCCCCCCCTCTCTACTAGCACTTTTATCCCATCATAATAAAGAACATGATTCCTATCCTCTGTCTCCTGTAGCATTTTCTGTTAAATATGATAATGCATGAAGCAATTTTTAATTCTTTCCTGTCGAAAGGGTTTTTACGGTGACTATGCCGGTTTTTCCCTTTCTCTTCTAACTATAGTTTAGCTATAAGTACACTTAGGGAGGTTGTCATGGCCACAATCTGGCCATGGCAGCCCAATCCCTCTTTGCCGTGATGCATGTCTCCTTGCATGATACTCCCTTCCTTGTAGGCGTATGGGGCTTAGCCCTGAGACGCACTTAACTCCCGTCCCTACCGCGGGCTCATATAACACTTAGTTTTAGAGTAGTTAGTAAAATAATAAAAAAAATTAAAAATTGGTTGGAGGTTGCCATTGCTGCATGACTCCTGCGGACGTCGGCTGCTGAGGCGCCGCCCCTGGGGACGATCGACGAGGCCGACGCGTCACCTTCCGGGCGCAGCGGGCCTCATCGAATCCATTCAAAATGTCTTATAACAGTGGAGAGTCAGACGGCTAATTCTGGTGTAGAGAGCTTGAGTTGAGCCCCCTTTTTAAGTGCATTTCAGAAACGTCCCTCAGACGTGGCTGTAGGCGATTTATATATTGTCATTAGAACAATAAACGCTATTTTTCACTTACTGTATGTATGTGATTCGTTATTTGGGGAGACTAACCAGTAACCAAAATGAACAAACATAACAACATGCTTTCGAAAATACGGGTTTTTATATATTTAAGAAATTTTAGAAGGCTTCTTAGTCATATCTTAATTTGTACATAAGTGGGGTAGTTATTATACAGTTATTATTATTCTACAATCCTAACAGTATCTTATAACAGTTCGGATGAGCTAGTTGAAAATGTGATTAATTTGTACATTTACTGTTCGTTATTGGATCGATCTTTCCCACCTTAAACAAGTTGCCGAAGGCTGATATCTATGCGGACTACGGCGGTTAACACGTCGATGTCTTGTGGGCCCTCCTCTGGAACGTCTTTGCTGGTCGGCGTCTAGGCGAGAACAGACGTCCTTCGAGCTTATATTCGCGCACCATCGTGCCACCACGCCCTCGCTCTTCGTCCATCAGGGGAATTTTCTGCTTTGAATACTAACACCGCGTTTGGACAATCGCGCAACCTCACATGTTCAGGGAGGTCGGAGGCCTGCCAAAGCCATCGTAACCACATGCATGCCATCTTTCATGATAAAAAAAAATATTTAAACGCGTAGTTTCAAAAAACTTAACACATTTTGTACACACACACACACACACACACAAATATATATATATATATATTTATTTATTTATTTATGGAAACTGATGAAGGCAAGGGAATAAAGTACCCACGGGCAGAAATAGGAAAATAAATCGCCCAGAAACCAACTCACAATAATACGCTGTATGATCCAAACAGCGCTAAATATTTACATTTCCGAATGATCGCGATATTCCGAGGCGAATAAAAGTAATAGCAAGTTTAAATAAATCTCGCTCCTTCAGTAGAAAACACCCGTGTTTACGCACCGAAGAATTGCCCACTGATAAAAATAAAGCTAAGACCTTTATCATAATTTTTTTTAATTGCACAGTATGCAGTGCAATATGAAGGTATGTGTCCATTGCGATATTCACATTATAGATTATAAAATAACCCCTGTCCATCAAGAAGCCCGAACCTGCCACTATACATGTGGACATTAGCGATGTTTCAGCCCAAGCATGCCAATGTATCACAGCCATAAGCACGATAAATTTTCGAAATGCGAGAAGCAGGAGCTAGTTCCTCCATTATCGGTTCGCTACCACCATCATGCCCAGGAAGAATTTAGATACTCGTTACAATACTTGCACCTTATCGGCCCCACATGATACCACAAGGATACAAAAATATCGTATTATGAAAGCACTAAGCAATAAATTTGTGGGAAAAAAGTTTTAAACATAAACACATTTACGAACATGAGGTCCTCCTCTACTCATGTACAAAAAATCATCGGGGCACCGGAGAGTTTATTAGGTCTTGAAGGCATACTACAATCTGCAGAATTATGACGATTTGAGCACATCAGTTCAGGTCGCCAGTGAAAACTGTTCTCCAAACCCATTTTGCAACGATGACCTCTTCCACGGTACAGCATAAGGATGGCCACGGTGGCGTAGCGGCTATAGCACTCCTCTCCCATCACGAGCACACACACCGACTCAGCAGCTTCCTTCCCCATGCACACATTGGCGCAGGGGGGCCACCTAAAGGCCAGCCCATTATTCACACCACTGCTTCGCCCCAACACGACAAGCCAGGTTCTATTCTCTGGCCGGGTCACCCCCGGATTTTCGTATTTGGGAATCGTGCCGGATGATGCCGCTGATCGGCAAGTTTTCTCGGGGATCTCCCGTTTTCCCCACCCTTGCATTCCGGCGCCGCTCCATGTACACCTCGTTTCGCCCTCATCGGCTCTCAACGCACGAATGTTAAGAGCAGCCCAAATTTCTGCACTCAGCACAGAATACATTAAAAAATATACATATATTAATAAGCAAAGAAAATGTGAGATCGATTACAGGGAATGCTGCAGGTGAAAAGGGGAAACATCGTGATACCATCACTTACATGGTGGGAAAATGACGCCACCCTCACATGCAAGCAAGAGGGTGAAATGCTACATCAATATAAAAGGCACACCTCCAATACCCGCATACCAATTTAGGTCCGTCAATATCCCTGTGCTTTTTCGTCAAACTGAGATGCCTGGATGCAAGTCAACAAGACTTATAAACCCCCTACGACAAATTTTCAACGGCCAATTCATGTGATAAATGTCGTAAAATTCGCTCACAGTTTGGCTTAAGGAAAGGCTTCCTGGTCAGATCAGAACAGAGATGTGTTTCTCACCCCCCTACACCCCCAGTAGATAGAAATAGTAGGTCCGTGGGCAAGGGCGGGGGGCTGCGGATATGCGGACCCACCGCCATCTTGGATACACCATCTTGTTTCCCTATTACTTCGCTTATGTCACATGCTGTAGTGCTATCGTTGTCTGCTAGAGTGCACCACCGTTCTCTGTAATGTTGTTTATTGCTACTAATGTGTTCCCCTATTACTCAACTTTGTTAGACCCTGCCATCTTGTTTACACTTGTCCTTCGTTCAAATTTCG
Source organism: Clitarchus hookeri (assembly GCA_002778355.1). Lineage (NCBI taxonomy): Eukaryota > Metazoa > Arthropoda > Insecta > Phasmatodea > Phasmatidae > Clitarchus > Clitarchus hookeri. Next base: position 60,115 of record NQII01008606.1, on the reverse strand, counting down.
CCTGCTAAAGGGGCTGGTGTCGCTCTGGCTCTGCCACCATGTTGGTTTTAGAGTTGGCTGCTAGAGATACTGCTTTTTTTTATTTCGGAGCTCAAAATTTCTTCTGGAGGAGGGTGGGATTGAACTGCTGAACCTTGGGTCGTTTGTGTGCGGGGGACGAATAAATATTTTGTCGTGATTATTCTAATGTGCAGTAATAATTTAAATATAAGTTTTTTTGACTATCCGAGACATAGACCAGTAATAAGAATTTTTTTTTCATGTGGTCATAGACATGCAGTAAAAATTAGTTAAATAATTTTTTTTTTACTATCCGAGACATATAGACAAGCAATAATTTTTTTTCATATAGTGATAGGCATTTAATAGTAATTTGTTCATATAGTATTCATTATTTAAAATAATATATTTTTTGTTAGTGAAAGGTAAGATTTTTTTAAGTATTTCTTTTCTTCTTTAGTATATATGTTTTTAAGTATTTTTTAAGTATTTTCTTTTGAAAAATTATGTAAAGATGTACTTACAAAATTAAAATATAATTTTTTTATTTCATTTTTTATTTGGTTTTGTTTTCAAATAATTTTTTTCATTAAAGACATTTCTATTTCTTTAGTTTTTTGTTGTCTGTGTGGGTAATCCATCCTCGCTTGGCAACCCCCCCCCCCATCTTAACCCTTCTGAACCACTGTCCCCTTCCAAACTCACCATCCCCACCCACTCATTCCCCACCCCAAACCTCTCTTCAACCTCCCCTACTTCTCTACCCATATCTATTTTCCCATTGCCTAGTTTGTCAGAGCCAATCAGGCACCTTCGCATACTCCTTCCATTGCACTCACATACCAGCATATAAAAGGCCTTGGGACTCAGTATCTTACCTGCTGCTGCCATCTTCGTCACCTGGTCGCCTTAATTTAATCGCCAAGCAGCAGATATTTGCGTGCTTTCCCATTGGGCAGAAAATAATTTCGGCGAACATCGCATATGGGAGGTTATAGTCGCATGTGGCCCCAGATCGAGATAACAAACTGGCCTTTCTACCGAAAGATTTCCTGCTGATGTATGCACACCATGAATTTCAGTACATGTACAAGAGACTTCCAGTCTACCTGCAGCAGGACGAAGATATTCGCGACTGCCTGCCCTGCAAGGAGTGCTTCGAAGGCTGCACAACTTCTGTTCTGGACACTCCTCATTCCCGCAGCTGTTGAAAGGTGCTACATCGCAAAGCAGCAGCAGCCACCACTGGCATCCCCTCCTCCATTGACGAAGGGTACGCACAGTGAAAAACATGAATGGCTCTGCAGACCAAGCGACAGCCGACGTCATGCAGTAATGAACAACATTGCAGGGATCAGTGGTGCAATCTAGCAGATAGCAAGAGAACTACAGCAGACGAAATTCAAGATGTCGGGGGCGAATGAAGGTGAGTAATTGGGAAACAAGATGGTAGGCAGAAACAAGATGGGACATAAACAAAATGGCGTGCGAAAACAAGATGGCATATGGAAACAATATGGCGGGCGGAAACAATATGGCAGGCGGAAACAAGATGGTGGATGGAAATAAGATGGTGGATGGAAATAAGATGGTGGGTGGAAACAAGATGGTCGACAAAGGTCAAGGTTAATGACACACAAAATGGCGGTCGTGACATCATCCAGGATGGGGGAATCAAAGATGACGGATGGTGCCTCGGCGCCTCAGCCCCCAGCCCTTGTGCTGAAACATACATTTTCTACTACTCTACTCTTATAATGTTTAAAGCAATTCCTGATGGAGAAGCATGGTGTATCGGCATGATTTCAGAGCTCAAAAGCATTAACTATTCGCAGATTAGTACGAAACACTGCTAGTTTAATTTCTCTGAATTATGAAATAATGTTTCTAAATATAATTAATTCTAAGTAAATACAAATTAAATACACGAAAAAANGTTTCCAGCACATGAGGGCTCCACGCAGACCACTATCGCCACCAGCAGCAATTAGTTGACGCCCGCCACAGCTACTCCCATCACACCACCACCACAATCTTCGATGCACGAGGTGATGTACAACAGTTCCTTTGAGTCAGGTATGGTGAAGTGTTACACCAACGCCATACCTGGGTTCCGGCGAGCAGAGTACTGGTTAGGCGACCTACAGTTTGATGATGATGATGATGATGATGATGTGAAAAACCTAAAAGCCTGGGATGATGTGAATCATGCTCACCTCTACTACACCCTGGTGCCTGCGTACAACCCGAGCATCATACATGCCGAAGGCAAGTCAAAAGTGTTTTTATGGACATAATCCAGTGCGATGGTGAAACCTGCGCAGTGTACAACATGAGACCGGACGTAACCCTATCATACAGCACCGACGAACTGTTGGAGCTCAACAAGGGTGAAACAATATTCATTAAAGAAGGCATTCAGCATAGGTACTACGAAATACGACGAGGGGGACAGGAAACAGCGGTTTGCTTCAGTGAAGAATGCGATATCGAGACGCATAGACTCCTACCGGACGAAGAAACTGAGCGGACCATTACTTGTCGCAGCCTGTCATGCGAGGTAAAGACAAGTTCACCAGATGAGGATGGGAAATGGCAGTGGATAATAACAACCTATAAAAAGAACAGAGGGACATATTGTGAATAACCTTAGAGTTACCAATTCTATTTTTAGTCACATGGTGTGACGGTGTGTAAACAAAAACAGCAAGGAATTTTTCATTAAAAAATCATTGTTTCCTAAAAATTATCTTGCTTAACTTGTATATGAAAACATAATAAAAGAGTTTGAAGAATAAAATAAGTTTATAATTTTAAAACCATTTGACCTCTTATTTTATTGTTTGTCATGTAGGCCTACCCCATCAATTCATAAAAAAGGTTATGTAAAGTATAGTGGGGAAAAAACTTTGTAAACATTTTGTTTTTCAAAATAAAGAAAAGAAACGAATACAATCAGGAAATAAATTATGGAAAAAATTATATTATTAATAAAATATGTATACCATTTTGGTTACTGGAGTTGAGTTTGCGAGCATGCATAGACAGGCAGGGCAACTGAACTTGACAAAAGTTTAAAAATAAATCGGTGCTTGCATGGCACGAGCAGTGACGGCATTTTCACGGGCCTGCACCTGCATGGTGTCAGGTAACTACTCATGTGCATATGTACGCACTTCCACATCTTTCTCACAATCTGCATGATGTCAGATAGCATAAATCAGCATGCACTTGGGAAGAGCTGCGATAGAATTTTCACAGATTTGCACCTGCACAGTGTCAAGTAATCTTTGTGCTCCGAAGCTAGCACCATCTTATGCGATGCTCGGGGATCCCAAGGACATATCAAGTACAGAGAATCATGCGATGGTAAAAAACATTATAGATGCATTAATAAAGACATACTTGGTCGTTTGCCGACTATGGATACACTATGTGCATCAATTTTGTGCTCCTTATTTGGACAAAAACTGCTTCGAGACGCTAAATTTTCCCCAAAAAAATTAATATCAAATCAAGTTGGACTGTATAAATAATGCAGATATGTTTTTTCATGCACCATGAACCAAGAACCACAGCTTATGTACTCCAGCAGCTGTTGTGTTAGCAGTGACTCATTCTCTCGTGACTCCACCAGCAGCAGCTCCACCCTGTGGATCTTCCATTTTAATCCACACAGAAGATGATGCTGTTCCCTTCAAAACATTAATAGATTCTGATATGTTGATTTGATGTGTATGAAAAGTAGTAAAACAAAATTTAACTAATGTATTAAATAATTTTTTTTGTAAAAATGTGAATTAATGTATGTATGTAAAAAAAACACATATTTCTTAAAATAACCAATAAGCCATACGTATATTCAAAACTGGTATACACACAAAAGTGTCATGCAAAGAAAGTTAAACTTGCAAGCAATATTGAAAGTTTTCATATGAATATAAATTTTAGAGGCTGATAAACACAACGTCATTACCGCACTTCTCATGCCGGTCGATACAAAACACAAGCTTTGTTACATAACCACACCGAACTTATATGCGCCATTATTCCCACACTAATGACTGGCCAAAAAACTTGCATCAATAAACATTTCTCAGTTCCCTTATTCGCCATATAGAACTCAGTCGATTTTAATCGACTCGAATATGATATAATACTTCAGATCCTACCATAGCCCTCCTCCTACCAACGATCGCATAAATTTTATTTAAAACAGACACTCGAAAGCGATTGTATGCACCACTGAAACAGAACGGACTGTAAAGGCAATTAAACACGCATTACTATGTATACATAAATTTAATTTATTTACTTATTATATACATTACATATTTCTAATTTTTTCATAAATTCGATCTTTTCATTTCCCGGTTGTTTGTAAATCTTGAATAGTAGCCAACAGTCTCATATGTTATAACCCTGATCCTCCAGTTCATTGATGAATAAAGATATCTCAACAATGTGAGAGAGATATCTGATTTTTTGCAGGTCAATAAAATGTCTGAGTCTATCAACAAAGTCATTGGGTTCTTCATAAAATAAGTAGCTAGACTTAACGAGTTTCTTCGCAGAAGGTTCACAATACATTTCTGCAAGTATGTTCATTTCATATCGACCATAATAATAATTAAATACAGCGACACCATTCTAATCACATTCTTCATAACTATCAGTACATATGTCGGGGCCACTACATTTGTCACCTTCATCAGTACTGCGCTCAGAGTCGTTGTTTTGGTAGTGGACGAGTTCGAGTAATTTCTTGTATTCCTTTAAATCTTCTTCAGTGCATTTTTTAGGTTTCATGCAAAATAACAACTCATATACTCCTCGACTTCCATGGGGTACGTAATTGTTCACACTAATAATTTCGCTAGGCAAAAACTTAATTTCCTTCGTTCCGAGAAACAATTTACCATTATGCTTATACACACTACATAATGTATTGTTCTTCTGTGATGTGAAGGTTGCGAGATACCTCTGGGCCAGAGTACTGGGTTCAAATTCATGATTCTTCTACCTCAACTTCAAGTTGTCATTATATTCAGAAACATGTTTACGCTTTTGCTTTGCAGATGTCGTTAATTAATCATCTGGAAAATATTTCCATTTCAGTTTATTTTTCACAGCGCCACCAGCAGTCATACTCATTCTCTACGTCATGAGTAGTTGTAACTTCGTTATTCACTTTAAATGTTAGTAGTGCATGTTTGTTGTTTACAGATTCTGCAGTTCGGTGTGGCTCGCACTTTTCATAGTGAATTTATGCAACAATTTTATTTCCTTCATCGCCCACTGTTTTGAAACACGGTGCAGGCTCCGTTAATGTTATGGGCGCTTGAATCAGAAATGGTTTACTCGACGAATCAGTAGGAAGGCTAGCCACATCCTTGACTTGTGGCAATAAGTGAAGTGCATGCTGTCTCGAGTCAAGTAAAGGTGCATTACCTTTACACATATTAGCGTGTCTCTTTAAATTATCGCTTCTACCAAATGTCAAACTACATATAGTACATTTTAGTATTCTGGAGGCTGGGATCTTTGAACATTCACTATTTTCATATCGGAGTGCATTGCAACTTTTACTGAATATATTGGCACAGTAACAACATTTTTTTCCACGTAATTTTTCAGCAGTGGGAGAAGGTGCATCCATAGAAGTACTCTCCACAGTAGACTTTGTACAATCATTGACTTGCATCGTATTCAAGCAAATATGAATTCATACACTTGCACTACTGCACAGTGCTGATTCCTCAGGGCTAACTCCTCAGTTGTGACTCCTCACAGGTCTGTTTAACATCTGAGCGATATTCTGTGGTTGCAGTAATTTATATCACCATCCTGCCGGTCGAACGCGAAGCTATGTTGTAATTCCCTATAGTCAGGTAGAGGAAATCAGTAAGTGCCTATTTTGCTAAGTAGATTGAGCCCACTTGTTCTCAGCTCTAGATTATTTACTGAAGCGACTGTCTAACCTGAACCCTTGGAAACCATTTTCTCTTCCTCTTGGCATAACTTGTGTATACTATCGTCAACAGTGCTTTCTATTGCGTCTGCATGATACACAGCTACATGCGCGAGGTCTTAAAGGCTTGAGCCATCTTCATGCAAAAAAAAAACTGGCACACCTATATTTTTAACTAGACTGACTCCTCACAGCCACCAACTACTCACAAGTGCAGTCTCCTTACAAGTTTACTGAACTTCTTTCCACACTAGCAACGTGAGTATCTATTCGGTATAGCTGTTGCTCTTGACATATTTCATCAAAAGGATTAAAACATTTTTTATGCTTCAATTTATCAAAAAATTATATATATATATAGTGGTTTAATCACATTATCGTGCAGTTACATCTTCAACAGTTTCTTCCAGACAAGTCTTACGCTCAGCTTGAACTCATGGCCACACTTACAGCAGACAAGTGACAAATAAGCCCCGCCAGCATTCTTCATACCGACTACTGACAGACCGACCCCTCACAAGACCGACCCCTCTCACAAGACTCCTGCCAACTGATTCATGCCGACTGACTATTGCAGACTGACTCTTGCCAACTGACTCCTTCCGACTGACTGCTGCAGACTGACTCCTGCCAAGACGTTGCTGATTTGCTGGTGCAATAACAACTGACCGATGAGGCATGAAAATATTAATTTATATGTGCAGATAATTCATCACGTTCATTGCATGCAGTGTTGGTTGAGTATCAACCATTTGCTATATGGCACATTACCGATACTGGTTGACAAGTTATTGCCCCTACTAATTCTCGAGCTATACGAATATAAATCACCATCAATACCGCACACTCGTGAGCATAACCACGGCTGTAGATGTAGCACCATTTGATCGGAACTCGAACCGGTGACACATACGCTAACATTTTCGATGCTCAGAATCATGTCTCCCTGTTTGCGAAGCATTTCATGAACCATTCATCCATTGTACGAGCTATCCCTCTTAAATTCACTTTAAGAAACATATTGTGAACGAAGCTAATATTTGGAGGAACATTTCTTGTACTGCTCTTTTAAGCAGTCCGGCATATGCTCACAGAAGGCACTCTTCCATACATTTTAAATGCAAAAAATATATAAATTTTAATTGTAAAATATATGGGAGCACTCTGAAAAAATCCACATACATATTCGCGCGAGAAGAAATCGCATATAATTGGAAAACTCGCAGACACCGCCATCAATGCATACACATATTATATATTTTCTAAATATATTTGTTGGTATATATTACCTATTTATAAAACATACATATAAATTTAAAATATGTACAAATTATTTTATACATAATATTATAGATAATTCTACAAACGTAATATAAATTAAATTATATTTAATGAAAATTAGTTACGTTTAATGCATATATCTTGAAACCAGGTACACAAATCAAACATCACAGTCGATGACAAGCTAGTAGGTATTGCAAAAACCGTAACGATTTAAGCCCCCCACTGATGGCGTAGGGCACTTGCAGGCGTGAAGCAAGCTTGTCGTAAAAGCGAGCGCCTGTATACATAATGTCCGCACAAGGATTACATCTTTCAACCTCGTGTTGACTTCGTTCTCGAGAAGATGTACCTAGCTACACACATACAGTGCATTTGCCCGTCACAGTCCTCGCTGAAATACACTGGCGAACCATCTTTACGTAGGAGTTTGTGTGCATACTGCATATACACCGGAGAGAGAAAAAACTGGTATAGGCGTGCGTATGCAAATAACAGAGGTATGGAACCAATCAGAGTAACGCGATGAGGTCGGCAGCGCCTATATAAGACACAAGCGTCTGGCAAAGTTGCTATATCGGTTACTGCTGTAACAATGGAAGGTTATCAAGATTTAAGTGAGTTTGAACGTGGTGTTATAGTCAGCGTACGAGAAATGGGACATAGCATATCTGAGGTAGCGATAAAATTTAGATTTTCGTGTATGATCATTTCATGAGTGTACCGTGAATATCGGGAATCCGGTAAAACATCAAATCTTCGACATCGCTGCGGCTGGAAAAAGATCGTGAACGAACGGGACAAACGACGACTGACGAGAATCATTAAACGTGACAGACGTGGAACCCTTTCTGAAATTGACGTAGATTTCAATGCTGGGGCATCAACAAGTGCCAGTGTGCGAACTATTCAACGGACCATCATTGATATATGGGCTTTCGGAGCCGAAGGCCCACTCGTATACCGTTGTTGACTGCACGACACAAAAATTTACGTCTCACCTGGGTCCACCAACACTGCCATTGGACTGTTGATGACTGGAAACATGTTGCCTGGTCTGAAGAGTCTCATTTCCAATTGTATCGGGCGGATGGATGTGTACGGGTATAGAGAAATCCTCATGAATCCATGGACCCTGCATGTCAACAGGGGACTGTTCAAGCTGGTGGAGGCTCTGTCATGGTATGGGGCGTGTGCAGTTGGCATGAAATGGGACCCCTGATACATTTAGATACGACTCTGACAGGTGACAGATACGTGAGCATCCTGTCCGATCACCTGCACCCATTCATGTCCATTGTGCATTCCGACGGACGTGGACAATTCCAGCAGGACAATGCGACACCCCACACGTCGAGAGTTGCTACCGAGTGGCTCCAGGAACACTCTTCTGACTTTAGACACTTCCATTGGCCACCTAAATCACCACACATTAACATTATTGAGCATATCTGGGATGTCTTGCAACGTGCTGTACAGAAGAGATCTCCACCGCCTCGCACTCCTATGGATTTGTGAACTGCCCTGCAGGATTCATAGTGTGAATTGCCTTCTGCATACCTTCAGACATTAGTCGAGTCCATGCCACGTCGTCTTGCGGCACTTCTGCGTGCTCGCGGGGGCCCTACACGATATGAAGCAGGTGTACCAGTTTTTTTTGGCTCTTCAGTGTACATGCCATCCTCTACTCCACCTTACTCGCTACTCGCACGTGCTTGTAAGTGCGCCAGGGGTTACCTCTGTCGGGGGTCATCATAGTATGATGAGCACACAAATCTTGGTGACAGTATTTTGCTTGCGTACCAGTTTTCCTTTAGGACGTATTAGGTAGGTAGTGCTTAACGTCTCGTCGACAGCAAGGTCATAGAAAGTTTCTCAGGGAAGCAGGAATCGACTATGGAGGGAACCATCCTAGCATCCACCTGGATTGATTTCGGGAAACCACGGGAAAACCTAAATCAGGATGGCCGAACTGGGACTCGAACTCAAGTCCTCCCGAATGCGAGTCCGAAAGTTAACTACTGCGCCACCCACCTCTCTCGGTGACGTCTTAGGAATAAAATCGCCAAAATAAAATATACATTCAAAGCCAGAGCTGGACCAGCCTAGCAAAGAGACAAAAACGGAACCAGAAATGTTATAACCAGGCCACGGTTAATAAACACGCATTTTGTGTTCCCTGTTTAGTTTATTTTTGCATACAGTCCTTCTTTCGTCCTTCCATAGCTACACGTATAAAAATAACACTGTCACTGACCGGGTGATTGCAACTCACATATGGCAACCATACTAAACAGTTTGGAAATTGTGCTTGGAATGGTTTGTGTTTAAGCACTAAAAAAAAAAACAGTTCAGTTACTTAATTATCTCTGTCAACCTCCTAAAGTTGGTCTACCTATTTGATTTGCTAACAAGTATTGCACGTATATCAATGGGCTTGTGTAATTTTTCCTTGATTTTTGAGAAATTTCTAAGTATTTTTCATACACGAAATTTACGAACATGTCATTATAGTGATCCTGCGACCACGGCTTAAGGTAACTGTCATGTTGTTTAATTCAGTTGGTTACCATGTCTGAAGTTGTTTCCGCAAGAATCTTAACTTAACCCCTACATTTATTTGGAACTTCGGTTCTTTTTTTCTTACCCCTGCATGTGCTATCGCAGCCCCAGTATTTAAAATTTATATTAACACAATATTTTCTTCACATTATTTTGATGTCGGACCATGGTACACCACTAATGAAATTACCGCATTGATTTCATTTGTGTAAATTAAAAGTGTTCGTCTGCAAGACCAAGTAACTATAGTGCATTCAAGATGGAGCCATGTGCTTATTTCCGGGTAAAACACGTAGGCGTAACAACTGAACCGATTTTCTTTTGTTTGCTTTGTACATACACTTATTTCATGCTTACGTTCATCCACAACGTTCCCGTATACGCCGACCCCGAGGTGGATATTACCGGAACACTGTTTTCCTTGCCTTACGATAAAAAACAAAGCTAAGAACGCTTCTCTCCTTTTTGATGCGGATATGCGAAGCTTAGCTGCTATGGCAGACGAAAGAGAAACACAACACGCATTAAAGATTGGTAATTATATGTACATAAAAAACAAAAGTTCATGATTAAAGCGACAACACATCTAAAATCCAACGAACTTGAGTCCTCGCCTAATAACTTCTTTCACTTTAGAAAAACAAATATTAATATTTCAATATTAAATTTTACTTAATATTTTATGTGACTAAAATAAATTTTCAATAAACATATGTTTTTATTGACTTTATAATTAGGGAAAATCTTTATCTAAGTGATTAAACAATCATATTTTTTGGCGTCACTCCCGGATTTCCGTGCCGGACGTTGCCATTGGTCGGTGGGTTTTCTCTGGGATCTCCCGTTTCCCACGTCCTTGTGTTCCAGCGCTCGCCCTCATCGGCTCTCAAGACCTCGATGTCAAGAGCTGTCCAAATCTCTTCATTCACTCTTCATACATATTTTCTCTGTATATTTTGTAATGTTTTTAGAATAATATTACTAAGTTTTAATGGTAATGTTAACCCTTTCAAATCCACTTAATTTTACAGTTTCAGGTGTTGCTGTACTCAAGTAGGTACAACACTTGTTCCATTGTTACTGTAGGCTATGTGTTCGGCTTCAGTAATATCAATCAATTATGACCTACACAAGTATGACTGTTTGCAAATCATTTACCCACAGGTTACATCATTGATCAATACAGACCAAAATTACCTATACGTGCGTAATTGTACACAATTGCGTTCACTGGTTCACATTGCCTAAGGCAGATGTGATATTTTTTTAATGTGAAAAAAAGTAATGAAGCCTTAATTAAAATAAGGTGTGTTTTCTCCGGCCTAGGAACAAACTGAAGTCTTCGCTAGCACACGGAAATAGAATATATTTTATATCTGAAAAAAAATTATTTTTATACACTGGGGACAATACAAAATGAGATTAATTGTCTGCGCGCGATGGAAAGCTTTGATCCGTTCACGCGAAATGATGATACGTAATTTATAACTTTTGAAATATGCATGCCATACTTTCTGGATACGTCAAAGCTTAAACAAAATTTACTTGTTAGCAACGCATAATTTTTTATATTATTTAACACGTATCATGCGNGGGGCGACAGCTCACCCCCCCCCCCAAAAATCCCGAGAAAAATACATTTTTTGCACAGTATTTCCGGGGATTAAAATGTATTTAATGAAAATATTAAGCCGTTGCAAATAAATATTTCAAAGTTAATCACTATGTGCATTTATGTACGCACACACGAACACATATTATAAACACAGAAGCACTCACTTAGACCCATCTTAAATTATATAACGTCATCATTTTGTCGCTAAGAATTTTGAATGAAAATACTAAGCTTTAAATGAAATAGTGACGATATAATCAGGATATAATCAGGTAAGTCACTAAAAAAGCATGTACATGTGAGTCTGCATGTATGTTTCTACAACAGTTTTATTACCAGCAATGCAACAGAATTGCTAAATTCCTCCTCTCTACTGAGGTAACCACTATTCACTTGAGGATGAGTCTTTCTCACCATGATGTATTATTTATACTCGTTGATTTTAGCTTTTAATAATTTACGTTCAGAAAAACCTTCTTGAGTCATAGCGTGTAGTGCAGGAGTAACATCTCAATTATTAATGTATAACTAATTCACAAATTGAATAATATAAATATTACTTTCCTGAAGAAAACTCATTAGCATGCAGAAGAAGTGCATGGAGTATGTTAAGAAATATTTACTTGTTTAAGAATTCGATTCACTTAAGACTTCTTTTGCGGAAAACATCCCGATGTTTCTCTGAAATATGAAACAGTTCAAAAGTTGGATCAAAAGTATTATTTTAAAAATTCCTGTATCTAAAGTTAGGTAAGATTAGATTTCTTTGAAAAATTATATCCTTTACATTCCCGATGGTCGTGTGGTTAGATTACAGATGTGCCACTCATCTCTCAACTGTCTATTATATTGGGTATGTTTATAACAGCATCATAAGAGACGATTTTGGTTTTTATTGATTCAAAGAAACGAGGGTAATTATTATCCTCACAAAGTAAATGTTAACAATAAGAGCACGAACAAGAAAACGACGAGCAGTTAGAAAAAAACTAGTTCGTGTAAGGCTACGTTACATGGATTTCAGTATGATACATAATTTAAATATACATATAACAGATCGTATTGGAATCGCAGCAGACAATTGCACGAATGACTTCATAAATTTGTGGTGGTTTTCAAAAAATGCAGACAGTAGCACTCGTGTAGTTCATCGTCTTTACTACAGTCCGTCTATAATTTGTCGATATCCAAGTCCCCAACTGATCAAAGCGTCAGGAATAGAGCTGTAATAGTATTCAAAGCCTTTACTGCATTTTCAAACGAAATGCTGTTCTTTTTTCAATACTTTGTAGGACAATCAAGGAAAATGTGCGAGACTTGCTGGATCAAACGCCATACAGCGGTGTAAACAGTTTAATTTACAACTGCACAAAGTAGCAGAAGCGCTGCAAGTGGTTTTCAAATGGAAAGTATGGCAGGCAGCTGTTAATATATGGGCACTGGTCAGAGCACTTAGTGATCCGACATTTATTGTGATATTTACAAATCGTAGTGACGTTTTATCACTAACACTTTCACTCATCCAGTTTCTCTAGAAGTAAATGTTACACAGGCAGACTGCTTTCAACAGCATGAAAGAGAAAATTAGTGTTTTGAGCGAGAATAAAAATATCTAACCTCAGAGTTGTTGAATCTTTTAATACACTTTTCGCTAAAGCTGAAGAAATTGCAAAATCATTATGTATGACTATCATTGTCCCTCGTACCATCAAACAGCAAACTTTGCACTGCAAAGTACCTCAAATATTACTAAACATTATAATGTCGTTATAAACCCTATTGACAAATGTTACCAAACGCCGTGCCCTAATTCAGTTATCTACTAGTGTACTTGCATCCTGGTATACTTCGCAGACACTTGTCACCATACTTTATGAATTCGGACAGGTAACCTTGTTGGCTTCGACCATAGCTATTACCCAGCCAATTCCTTTTATTTAACATGCGTTTCGATGAAGAACTTGTTAATTGTCGAAATTTTGTAGGATTAAATCAAGGATTCAATATTATTTCAATTTGACTTATATAAAATGTATTGTCATGCTGATTGTATGTTAGTTTACAATTTTGATTGCTTGTTTTACATTAGCTTCTGTCGGTTATGAACAGATAGGCATAATACGAATTTATTGTTTATAATATTTTTAAGGTGTATCTTTCCATAATTATTTACTTAGTTCAAAATTCTATGCCTTCGAATTAGTTATGTTGCCCAATTAGACTTTAAATAAAAAAATAATGACGAAAATCAATTGTAATCTACAAAATGCATCTCAAAATGGCAAGCCGCAAGAACACGAGAAGTAAACATGTTCGCTTATTTGTATATTTGCAATACGGACAGCACTGATGATGCCACTTCCGGGGGCAGGTATGTATGAGTATGTACGTTGTTACATTTATAATATTTTCTACTTGTGTCTAGGGATCATGGAAGGTTTATACTATTACTAGCTATGCCCGCGGCTCCGCTCGCGTGGACTACAGAATTATTGTTTAGGTTTTTTTTTAAATAATCTTGAATTTTACTTAGTGTTAATATTTTATACTGTATCCATATAATAAAACTCGACGTCTCGGTGAATTAAATGGTAAAAACACTTATTAGTATTTTCCTGTTAGAGATAGATATATGCTACCGTGGAGTTTTTTTTAGGTCTTTTTATACTACACAATTCTTTACTACATGATATTTTTCCATCTTTACCGGTATAGAGAGCGTATTGCAAGAGAGCGCGCTGGCGGCAAACGTTTTCCCGACTTGATTCACTATTATCGTTTGTAAAGGTTTTGAGATATTTTCTCGCAGTATAAAGTAGCCAATATCACCTGTCAGCCCTCAAACTATTTCTGTGTAAGAAATTACGTCGATCTGTTGCTCGGTTGCGACGTTGCAATTTTCCAATAAGAATTTTCCCAAAGGAATGAGATATTTTCTCGGGATCAAAAGTAGCCCATGTCACTTCCCGGCCCTCCAACTATCGCTGTAGAAATAATCACGTTGATCCGCTTATTCCGTTACGACGTGAAAGAAGGACAAACAAACACACTTCCGCATTAACATTATTAGTTAGGATGATGGAAGAACTGAAGTTAATTAAGAAGACAGAACAGATATTTACTACACTTTTTAGAAGTTACAGTAGTTATAAGCTATTGGTGATGGAGGCACTAATCAATTACAAGTTATGACTAACCAGAATGATACCATCGTCGGAGGCTGAGTGTTGAGTCGAAAGGCGACGAGCGGCACGCCCAGCTGCATCTTGATGGCTTAATCTCGGCGTGAGTCCACAGACAGACAGACATGACAGACCGAGCGTACAAAGTGTAGCCGTATTATATAGTTTCTGGTGGCGTAATTGTCCCAAATACCGCGCCGCCGGGAGGAGAGCTCCGCTGATGTGGTTTATAAACTATTATTGCTGCAATGTGTTTGGGATTCTTCGCCTGGCCTGGATACCAACGTGTCGCTGCTGTTCGCTAGGCTTGTCCGCCTTTACTGAATCATAACATCTCCCCCGATGTCAATGAAAAAGAGATGTCCACATCTCTTAGCAGGTACAGTGTAAGAAAAAGGGTGGGGGATATATTGATGCGGACTAAGTCATCTTCTGGCAGCAGGGCTGGACAAGGGTGGAGACTCTTCGCTAGGTAGGATTATGTCAGATGGTATAGAAAGAGAGAAGGAAATACTAAGGTAGGTGGAGCTGCCAATGTCGGGAAGTCTTGCGTGACTACGCCTGAACAGCGAGGGTATTGTTCTGCTGAGTGTGAAACTGTAAGGTGCGGCGGCCCTGAACTTGGCATTAGCTAAGGCGTGCAAATACTCTTCCACGCGACTGCGGCAGACCACTGCGCGTGGGGCCGATACGCGTCAGCCTGTTCTTGAAGTCTTACTGTATTTTTATTTCGCGGTAACTCAAACTGCATATCCCTAATGGGTGGCTTAAATTAATCTGAGAATAAGAATTTTGAATTACAAATTGTTAAATGATATTGAAAAAATTTATTGAAATGATAATGTACAACATTAAACTACTCCCGTCGTCAATAATTACAAAAGAATTACACACATGCTGAAAGTTACAATGAGGTTATTACAACTCAATGCTGAAAAATATAGGCCTAATAAAATCATAAATTACATGATCAGTCTTAAAAGTCAGTGCATAGCATAATTTGTCGATGTCTGTTAGGATAGAATAGGATTAGCGTTTGGCACGTAGGAGGGCATGAATTAATTTTATTATAGTATTAAAAATTAGTAAAACAGAAGAACAAAAGTTGTGCCGTTGCGTGAGACCTCCTATATAGATTGCTGCATGGAGTATTGCGCTAACTTAAAGCTAACACAATAAACATAATAAAAATTCACAATTACTGTATAGCATTAACACATTATTCAAAATAAAATTTGACAATTAATTTATAGGATTTACATATTTTTGTCTTAAATTTATAACATCCGTTCTATAGTATAGTATTTTACAATAATTATTATGAAGTTATCTATCATATTACATTTTCCGTAACATATTGAATGTTTGCGGATAAGCCTGAAAATCATACAATAATCAAACTTAGTTTTAATGAAACTATAACTATTACAAATATTTTATTATCATCAGACAAAAAATATTTACGATTTGACATACCATATGCCTATAAAACCAATATGACAACTGGCTCGTATAAATGGAGAGGTATGCATATAGGGTTAGTTGTCGTAACTGCTGATTACCTTTGGGTACAGTTGTCAATCCCGAGTCGAAAGCTTCCGAGCTCGTCCGAATAGAGCCGAAGACTGCAGAACAGTTAACTGAGTCGATCCGATGACCGGCGGCCGCATCCATAGCCACACAGTACCTATGCAGAATACACTGTCCTCAAATCATCATAATCTTACTACTACCATTAAAGTTTAGTTTTTTAAATGTTTTTGGTCACAAATTGGTTTTTGTTTTCCTCCTTTATGAAAATTTTGGGGTTGTTATTTAAATACGAGGCACCAACCATTAATTCTAGATACCCTTGCGGCCTTGCTCACCAGATTAGTCATTCCCTGACTTAAGATTGCACCCTGTGAGAATTTTGGGACTACAGCACTGATAGCCAAAGGAATAGAATGAAGAGGGTTGGGCGGTTATTAACAATGGGGTCTTGAGAGCCATAGCAAGAGAGTAAGATGGATAGACAGAGAGAGAGGGCGAGGAGATTTTTGTTATTCAGATTATATACTCTGAAGTTTGTTCTTGTAAATGGGGTTAATATAATTTGCAGCTGCTTCGCGTAAGGTGGCCGTTGCCGCTAGCAATGTCGTCGTGTTTTTTTTTAATTTTCTATATGAAATATTATGATTTACTTAGATATCTGAGGTGTATACTGAACAAATGTGAATTATACAAACTACTGGGATAGTGTTTGATTAGGTGCGGGAGGTTACACTAAATGCTAAAACACGTACAATTATCAGGTGAAACCAAATGATGCAGTATTCGCAGGAACTGAAGAAGCACGGAAAGGACATAAAGAGACTGGAAACATCCCCCACAGTGTTGGATAACCTGAAACAACAAAAAACTGATATGAAAAATATGTAAAGACTTATTTCTGATAGCCACCTTATGTGCGGTCTCTGATTTTGTAAAATGTTTTTCAATCGTAGCCTTTTAGGCTAGTTACACATCGATGCACGTCGAAGTGCAGGGCACAGCAGAATGTGAGTACACTTTATCTACCAGCCTGACTTTGTTGCGTCGTGACGCATAAATACAAAAACGTGGTGGAAATGCTAGGAAAACTAATTTAACTATTTTATATGAAACTTCACGCTCTGACTACTTGAAAGAAGCTAAACTATACTAACATAACTATAAACCTATATTAGAGCTGATTTTTTTTTACAATAAACTATCTACTATTTCAATATTACACTTAAAAACAATTTTCATACTCTCTGGGCGATAAAATTGAGCGGAATGTCTTTCAAATTTCTTTATTTTAAATAAAGTTGGGTAAAATACTAAATACATTGAGGATTTTAGATATCAAATTATAAAACAAAAATAACAAAGGCCGCAAATTTTTGTATAATTTTTTCTTCGTAAAGCACATACACAAAATTTAGTTTCATATAATGCACTTTTAGCCTACTTTTCTAAATAAAGGTAAACCTATGAAATCACCTCCCTATCTATGTATTTACATAGGCGCGCGCGTGTGTGTGTGTGTCCCTAATACCTTAATTTCACCAAATTTGATACGGGGCCACAGTGGTTTAGTAGTCAGACTACTCGCCTCCCACCAAGAAGAACTGGTCTCGATCGTGACCACCGAGACTTCAAGGGCTTGCAACCTGCACGGTGACGTCACTGGCGATAGGCAATACAACTGCTGCGCGACGTGGTTTCGGAAAGTGTAGTAAAGCGGGTAACTAAGATGGGCGGTACTGAATGCAAACATTTAGTTGATTTCAGTTCATTGCATTTGTAAACAAGTTAAGAACGATGTTATGTCTCTGAATATGTAAAGACTAGCTGCATGTCGTTTCTTAATTTTCGCTGAATTTACTGTTGCCACTTATAAAAAAATAAAACCACGATATTATCTCATGATACATTTTCTGCACGTATAAAATATTTATAGGCCATTTCTTAATTATTCTTTAGATATGAATTATGTCAATAATGTTTACCTAATGGAGATTTCATTTTAAACATAAGCTCTTTGAGTGAAGCCCGTGGTGTATTATAAATGCTTCGTAAAATATATATGTTGTTTGAAATAGTTTTTGGAAATTAAACAAAGAGAAAGTTCAAATGCTGTCAGTAAATGCATTTAATATTAATGAAATCTGTTTTATTTGAGCATAAGGTATTAGAAAAATTGCCTTTATGTAAGATGCGTGAAACAATTTAGCCCCAGCGTAAGCCTGACTATTACTCGTGATAGTTTACATACATAAACTCACAAACTGCAATAATAATGTTACTTCAGTGTTAATTTTTGTTCTCGTAGTCTATACGGTTGTTAGATAAAAGTATACTTGAACGTAAGAACTCTGTGGCCTAGAAATTCTCTTACGAAAAAACGTTCAACCAAACATGAACTCTTTCATCATTGTCAGGAGACTTAATGACGTGCACTTTAGCCTACCAGTCATTTCCAAGACAATGAACAACACGTAACTTTAATATCGTGGAGTATTATTAAACTATAAATAACGGTTTTAATTAAAATACAGTCCGCAACATACATAAATTACTGTTAGAACCACAAGTCCTGGCGGGTGAATATACGGGGAGCGGGTACGGCCGCACAGAACACGCATACATGTTAGCACGAGATTCGCCACAATTTAGCACAGATCACGAACATGTGTTAGCACGAGACTCGCCCCAATTTAGCATAGAACACAGACACGTGTTAACACAAGACTCACAACAATTTAGCACAGAGGAAGCGCATATGTTAGCACAAGACTCGCCACACTTTAGTACAGAACACCCAAGCGCCGGCATCTAGGGAGGCCCAGCCTGGACTTGTGGCGCTTACTAACCACTCTGTCAGCCATATTAGCTCTTTGTTTGCCTCGAAGTCGTGACGTCACTAGCTTGGCTCAGAAAGGTTGTAGAGACTTGAAGTGTCTATGGTTACGGGTCGATTCCCGGCGGGGACACCCAGATTTTCGCATGTAGGATACTTGGCTGAGGTTTCCGTTAGCCGACGGGTTTTCTCGGGGCACTTCAGTTTATCTCACCCATGCATTCTCGTGCTGATACATATTCATGTCAGTTTATCCTCACCAACACTCATAAGACCTCGATGTTAAGCGCCAGTCAAAACCTCTCGACTCAACAACCAAACTACTTATAGAGCTTGGAATGAAAACTAGACTTCTAAGATTTTCGACATTGTCAGGTAGCTAGTTTCAAAGTACAGGTCGTTTTAAATTTTAGGGTCATTTGTTATATCTCTGGAACCATTCAACTGATTTGAAACAAAACTGGTATGTTGCCAGTTCATATTGTTGGTTCAGAAACGCATAACCTTGTTAGTCTCCCATTTCGTAAAATAGTGCCACCTGGAATTCAGTGTCTAAAAAAAATCATTATTTCAAAAACTACCGTAACGAATCCCAAAAATTAACTTGCCAGTAATATTTTTACAGACATCACGAATAAGGTAATTTTTAAATGCTAAATTGCTTATTTTTCAAATAGCTACCTTGTTATAATTTGTTACGTATTATATATATGTACATTTAAGCTTAAATGTAACATTTCAGTAACTTGTGCTATGAAGGCCACTTAAAAATAAAAATAAAATAGTGTTTGATTTTTGAAGTGACTGTTTTATTCTTCTAGTATTGTATGTTGCACTTCTTGTACCATTCAAGCCATTAAATTCAAACTAGAGAGATTAGCAGAAAATGGAACCATTTGCTAAGAATATCAGGAGAAGGAAAGTGATTGGCAATTAAATGTATTGAGACATTGGTCCAGAGTGAATTTGGAAAACCATAAAAAACCGCAACGAGAATAGCTAGAATGAAGTCGGTTTATGTTTATGTCCGTCAAAATAATATCATTAAAATTCCAAATTCCATTGATCTGCAATGTTTCTTCAGATAAATTAAGTGTTGCAGAAGTATTTTATGAGAGGTTTGATTAAAAGGTGTATCATCAAAATTGTCACTATGCAAGAAGTTCACTATGCAAATGAGTTCTCGTCCTTCATGTAAAACTCTATAATTACTTACTAGGAAACGTAGAATAAATATAAAACACACCCTTACAGCACAAACCGTAAGAAACTATTTATAACAATATTACTGAGTTGAACATCTACATTTAGTACGAGCCACCGGGACTCACCTGTAGAGCTCCTGTTGTCGAAAGATATATTCTGTGAGCAGTTGGTAGGGGAACTGGGCTGGGTACATCAGGATCTTCTGCGAACCTTCAGACGCATCGCTCGACGAGTTGTGGCCCGCGCAGGAAGGCGAGAAGGGCTCCAGCGTCATTGCGGCGGCGAAGAATAAGAAGCGACTGACTTCCCCTGTCTCCAGATACCCCGGCACTTCGGCCAACTCCCTGTGCCTCCACAGCAACACCGCCATCTTAAGCAAGATACTCGCGAATAAAGAGGTGAGGTTGAAGCCGTGGCTCAACGCCTCCATATCGCCAACGCGAGAAAAAGTATAGGCGAACCCTGTATAAACGTGCAGCAATAATGTGGTGGCAACAAAAATGGTCAGCGCATGTTAGGTCTTTTTGAACCTTCAGGGAAATCGTTCCACATGCCCGATCATCTCAGGAGTTTAAATACAGCTTTAAAATAATACTCTTTTTTCATTTTACAATGGACATTTCGAAACTAAGAAAGTGCCAAATGAAAGCCGCGAGTCCTTGGTTTACGAACTTGGCAATACTAGGCGGTATAAGAATTTATTATGTGGAAGTTATTTCGAGTTTTATAATGATGATTGATCACATAAATAATCATTAACTATACGTGTTTAGGAAAACTTTGAATGAGAAGTCTGCCCATTTAACCCTTCTTTTCTAAGGTTTGCATTATGAAACAACAGAAGAGGCAAATATACTTACAACCTTACAAAATTATTTCTGTCACGAAACAGTCATCACAGAATATTTGATCCTCTTCCTTATTCTTGTTCTCTTGTTCCGTAGACAATTTCTGAGGAAACAATTTGATGTTCAGTAACAGTACCAAAAATAATGCATCTGGAAAAATGGCTAAGCTCAGCATTTATACTGCAATGTTTCTATGGAGATATTTGTTGGCTTTCTATAAAATTGTTATTGTCTCTGAACTGCATTGCAGGGTGATATTTTTTATTCTAGTTGGTTGTAAAGAAACGATTCCTTACACGTCCTCCATAAAGGAGGAAACCTATGTTTAATTAATGAAGTTCCGCGGAAGTTTAGACGTATTGTCGAGACACAAACTGTGCCCTATATTCACGTTGCTAGAAAAGACAATAATATACATTTCTTTAACATTTTACATGACTGGTTTTTATGTCAGTGTCTTGTGATTGAACACAGTTGTAGTTTTTTAATTTCCCCCCTTTAGCTATTACACAACCGCCGAAAGAGCATAGGAAAGTAGATTAAATAAACAGAAAAAAACGTATTCTATATGAATTTTTTCTGTTTTTCTTCGTACCACATAAAAAATTTCCATGAACTGATAAATGCCAACTCGTGAGACTAAAGTGATGGCAAGAAAACAATTACACTTCAATAAATGTTCGATTTTTCTATTTACTAGGTGCCTTTGTAGTACACAAAACTAATTAAAAATATTAAAAAGTATATTTTGAAAAATGTTATGAACTTGTGTAATTTAGACCGCAAACGATTGTATGATTTTTTTAAATGATATTTAAAACCAGAAATTATTTTTAACACAGTTAACTTCCCACATTAAACCTAAGTACTTGGAATAATATTTTTCTCCAAATTTCACACAATATTAGTAAGTACTGCAAGTTATCGTAGACCTGCATCTGGTATTCTTTTGAACCTTTGAAATATTTGATGCTCTCAGAAAACCATGGCAAATGTAGATACGAAGACTCGAATAGGTTATAATGCCACAGGAATCACTGAGTTTATGATCAGCTGTACTGAGAGAATCGCAGGGTTAAAATTATGTTAAAATTAACACGAACGATATAATTTCACAAAACACTGATACTCATTCAATCTTTTTAACTACACCATAGTTAACACCACAGATAATTCAATTATTATTAATTGTAAAAAAAAAAAAAAATAACGCAAGAGGTCAAATGATTTGTACACGGTAAGTACACACATCGCCAAGATTTTTGCAAGCTTCAAAAATAATTATGTAATCGTGAAAGTTGGCAAAAAGGCACACAGACGGATGATGTTAAACGATTATGGTTCCGTGCAATGGTGCGTGTATACGTTGTACGAGGGCGCTACCATTTCTCTTCGCGTGACGCATATAAAACATTCTCACGGCGCAGTGCGATGTGAAACGCATGTGATGCCAGCCAGGCGTGATTAACGAGTGGTGGGCATGCGAAGTAGACGCACGAGATATATGCGTGAACAACTGACAAAGTTTGAGGGAAGCTGGATGATAGAGCTGCAAGAATCAGTGCGGATGGCACTCCGGTTGTCAGTCATTTTGGCCGCTAGCATAGTCCATTAGTGGCTACTTCCAACTTTTCTGAAGACCTGCTGAAGTTCTACTTTCAGGCTATTCCTCCGCCTCACGCAAACAAAACTTAATTCTTGAAAATTACATGAAAGGGACAACGCGCCGCATTTGTGCGTATTCAATTTAATAATATTTGTATGAGAACTATTTCTTACTAGGCATTACCAACACACTTGTCTTCTCTCTGTTTTAGTTCATATTAATTATAAATTAAATATTATAATTTGTATATAAAATATGATTAAAATTTCAGTTTAACGAAAAATAAGATACTTTTATATTAACGTAAGTATAAAACACATGTGAAACATTGTATACTTTGGAAACAACCAAACACGTCATAAACGGGGTGACTTTTCATAGGTTTAGGAAAATTAATGTGTAGATACTGTGAATATACTATCGCTCACAGCCAAATGTTCTGGGAGAACTAGACATGTTAAAATATCTATATAAGTCATATCGATCCTGGACGACATCGAAAAGACCGCAAGGAAGGACTATTTTACAAGTACGTACAGAAATAACGGGCTTATTTTCCATTATCCACTAACTCGTGGCACCTTCCCTAGTCCATTCTCGGTTTCTTCGGAAGTTTTGAAACAGACCTCTGGAAAATCACCCTAGGCGTAACATGTCAACGTTTTTTTTTTTTTAAATAACTTGTATACCCCAGATTATAACACTGCGATTAACTTCAAAGTATTGCATTCTTGAATAAATGAAACTTTAACTTAATATTTTCTATAACTTGTAATATTTATTTCGTATTCAATACGAATTAAAAACGGTGAGAGCAGCGATGTTTTAGCAACGGCTTGTAAGAAATAGTTCGCAGTTAAAATATTGTTTTAACGTAGTTTTTTGGTATGCTATTTGTAAATTAAACATTGCCTATTGAAATATTTAAATTTTTGGGTAGCACTGATGGGAGCATAATTCATCCTGCATGCGATGTCTCAGTGCCTGCACATGATTGGTCAGCTGCAATCACGTGGAAACTCGGTGATTGGCTGGTCGATGTCCGGACAATGTGTTATTGGCGTAATATGATTGGTTTAATGTCAACATGACGCCACAGGGCTTGCGTATGGGTATATTATAAGCAGTTGGGTGTCAGTCATGAGGCTGAGTTTGACAACTGCTAATGTGAAAGGTGGATCGTCTCGGATTCGCATATAAGTCTTATTCTGCATCTGCGATGTCTTCGGACAGTCCAGAGCTAATGGTAGCTACGGCAGTGCCATCGACTTCTTCAGGATTGGTACCAGCAGTGCTATCGACTTCTTCAAGTAGCATGCCTTTAGTAGTATCGCCATCGACCTCTTCGGATGGGCTGCCAACAGTAGGTGCGGATGGAATGGAACCAATGCCACCATCAACTTCTTCAAATGGGTCACCTACAGCAGTGCAGCCATCGACGTCTTCAGGCATGACGTTGACAGTACCATCGACTTCGAATGGGTCGCCTACAGCAGTGCTGGAATCGATGACTTCATTGCTGTTACTGTGACAAGATATTTGCCTACAGCCAAGATGCAAGGAAGCATGAAAGAACTACTTCTGTAAAGGGACCTCCCTGTGCTATGCAGCTATGTGCCAAGTGCAAACGCGTGTTCAAACGAAGTGATAAGCTGAAGAGACATGGCAAGAACTGTCAAAGGTAGAGATTATGCATTTAAGAAACGCCCTGTACTAGCTGCTGGCAAAACCACATCGAATGGAATCTACCTTAAACAATCAGCATTCAAGGGAACTTCAAAATATTATGCTATTGGGAATAACTTTGTAGGTACAAAAAACATATGTACATACCTTAAACACATTAAGCAAAGGATAACCAATCAATTTACAGAAGAATACGAAGAAAGTCCCATAAAACATAATGTTTGGCTTGAGTGTACCTACGAAAAGCTACCACCTTTGGATGAAGCCATTAGTCGGCGAGCATTCATGACTGCGAACGTAGCATTGTACAATGTTGAAAGCATTCCATCGGCTGTAGAAGACTTGAAAGAAAACGTTTGTCTTGAAGAAGAATATATTACCACGTATTCTGATTGGACGCTAGCTAGCATATACTCCCTTGAGCTGCGTATAATAAGCATATCATATTCACTACGTGAAAAGTGAGCATGTTGTTGTAAAGACACTACGTGAATGGCGTGGAGAATGTGAGGATTCAGTTTTTATGTTTGTAGTCAGAAGTATGTGTATATACGCCTCTATCTCTCTGTCTCTCTCTGTCTCTCTCTCTCTCTCTCTCTCTCTCTCTATATATATATATATATATATAATTTCAATGAAAAAATGTTTCCCTTCTTGCTGGTGTTGATGTACCTTGCCGTAGCATGCCTACTTCCCTGATATAGAGAATATGATAGCCTTGGTTTTTATATCTGTTACTACGTGAATGGTATTCTAGTTGAGCACGATAAAAAAACGAACTAACGTGTCAACATATAATTATTTCAAAGTTATTACTTCAATATTTCTTGTGTATGCCCATTACTAGTTGTGCGCAATCAAAAATGTTGTATTGAAGCTATCATGTGGTAGTTAACTATACAGAAACTAAGAATGTATTGGTATTATAATACATTTTAAGCAGGTTAAATGCAGCAGACATGAAATCATGCTGTTTTGAATGGTAAAATTTTGACCCTGAGACTTGGAGGGAGGGGACGGTGAAGGCGGAGTCGGGCCTGTGCGATATATGGCGATGAGAGGTCCTACTTAAATTTCTACATGACGATGTTGCTCTAATACACCACAGTTATTTTTCTAGTACATACAAATGAGGAACTAAATGGATTTCGATGGTTAAAGGTCAAGACCATATGGCATAATCAAAGATTGCGGAAGTGATGTAACCCAAGATGGTGGTTAGAGGGGACCTAGTAATTAGCAGGCCACTAAATCGAAGTTGAATAGTAGAGCATGAATGCATTGTAAGATAGTGGGTGGAGCACAGGTGACTTAATTGTGGTTGCAAAATTAAGAAGGAATGACAGAAAATGGAAGGAAGGTAACTAAGAGAAAAAATTTAATCAAAGATGGTGAACATGGCATAACAGAGCATGTTTATGTATATAGTAGCGTGTGTTTAATTTCTTATACAATCCCTTCTGCTTCTCTGAAAAACTAATTAATTCAGTGATGTTTGAGTTTGAGAGTATGTTTTAGATCAAATTTATGCGAGTGCATACTAAAGTTCGATTAAAGTATTATGCCTTACTCGGGTTGTTTAAAATCGGCTGAGTTCTATATGGNTGCGAGTGCATACTAAAGTTCGATTAAAGTATTATGCCTTACTCGGGTTGTTTAAAATCGGCTGAGTTCTATATGGTGAACGAATGAAATGACGGGAACATTTTTAAGGAGTGTTTCGCAACTAGTTGGTTGGCCTGGTCAGTTGGTCTGGTAAGTGGGCTTGGTATGCTAGTATCACCCTTTGGTATGGTCAGCTCTGGTAGAAATGTCTTGCGAAGATTTTCTGCGAAGAGGTTAGCTATGAGACTCTTATCAGGAGACTTTATTCGAGGTTGTCCATCATCGTTTTTTTGTATAGGTGGGAGTTATGACAGATTGGTCTTGTCGGTTGGTCTATCCTGTTTTGTAGGAACTGGTCTCTNTGCGAGTGCATACTAAAGTTCGATTAAAGTATTATGCCTTACTCGGGTTGTTTAAAATCGGCTGAGTTCTATATGGCGAACGAATGAAATGAGGGGAACATTTTTAAGGAGTGTTTCGCAACTAGTTGGCTGGCCTGGTCAGTTGGTCTGGTAAGTGGGCTTGGTATGCTAGTATCACCCTTTGGTATGGTCAGCTCTGATAGAAATGTCTTGCGAAGATTTTCTGCGAAGAGGTTAGCTATGAGACTCTTATCAGGAGACTTTATTCGAGGTTGTCCATCATCGNAGATTTTCTGCGAAGAGGTTAGCTATGAGACTCTTATCAGGAGACTTTATTCGAGGTTGTCCATCATCGTTTTTTGTATAGGTGGGAGTTATGACAGATTGGTCTTGTCGGTTGGTCTATCCTGTTTTGTAGGAACTGGTCTCTTTAGGAGCTAGTCTTGGGCTGTCAGTCTCGTCAAGAACCAGTCTTGGGTGGATTTAGTCTTGGGTGGAGTAGGTCTTGTGTGCAGTCAGTCGTTAATCAGTAGTGTTAGTCGGTATGGAGCCTTGATGTGACCAGTTGGTAATTGACAATTGTATGGACTGTGATTTTTCTCGTTTTTTCGAATTAAATGTCATTGGTGTAAGATCAAGACAGACAACCAACATCGTGGTTAAATCGACAGCACCTCTGGCCACTAAATCGATAATTAATACACTAGCATCACCTAGGTGTTGAAAATTGAAACAAACTACAAACGAAAAAACCAATATGGTGGGTGGGGTGCATTCGACAGAATGATCCAAAGTGAGTGGGTTGGGGGAAAGGAATGTTAACACAATGTGATTTATTCTAGGGGGTCAGTCATCTGCTGAACACGGTGCTATGGGAAACCTCTAAAAATAAAAGTTTAAAAAAAAATAAAAAATAAAGTTTTTTAACAAAAAATTATATGTTGTATACATTTTTTATAAATTATTAGGGAATTTTTTAGATTTTAACGAATTTTTGGGTTCAAGGTTAAAAGTTACCGGGTTGTCAAAGGCTAGGGTCACCTGAATTCAATATGGCGGTAGTAGTCAGTAATGTAATATGGTCGCAGACTTTTATGAATTTATTCCATTTTTGCAATTTTTCTTGAGTTTTTGTTTTTAAGGTCATCCAAGGTTACTGGGGTCAAGGTCACTGGGGTCAAGGTAACTGGGGTAAAGGTCACCTGGGGCCAACATGGGGGTGGGTGACGTCATAACATGGCTGCTGGTCGGCTCCAGTACCTCGTCCCATCTAAGCCCAAATATTAAAAATTTTAATTTTATATTTTTTAAAAATAAATTTTCAAATAAATTGTTATAAATATTTGAGGATTTTTTTTTTGGAATTTTTTGGGAGTTTCAGGAAATTTTTTGGCATTTTTGTAAATATTTTTGGTTCTAGATCAAAAGGCACTGGTAAAGGTCACCTGGATCCAATATAGCAGACAACATGGCTGACAGAATAAAGGTGGCTGATGGTTAGGTCTAGCTGCGGACCCTGGGATCCTTGTATCACCTTGGACCATACGCCTACAAAACCAATATGGCCGCCACTGCTATGCCCTCCAAAACGATTCCCCCAAATCTGTCCGATGGAGCGAAAATTGTCTTTTGGGAGATCGTTTTTGCAGCTGGAGGGATCGGTGTTATTTGAGGAAAAGTACGGAATTTTTTTTAGGGAAAAGGGAAGGGAAATTTAGTCGACTTTGAGAGGTACAAAGGAAATTTCAAAGGAAAAATGGCCACTGGAGGACCGGAATGGCAGAGTATGAACAGCTCCGATCTCCGATCCCATATCCCATTGTTCCAAAACGAAAATAATCATACTACTAGTATCCTATGTGCTGTTAGGGCGCAAGACGTAACCACATTCATTTCCCCGTGTACGTGCGTATGTAATTTCCCGAGACATGTCCAACATTTACGTACTTGGACGAATGCTAACGCTGTATGCGTGTGCATCTCATTAAGCAGAACACTTTATGCATATTGCGAGAAAAGGACATTGATGATCACGTACAAGGCTCAACTCTAACAGATGTTTGTTTGAAAGCGACCATACAATTGTCGTCTCTGTCAGAGCCATGTTTACAATAATGATGTACATTGGTGATTATTATCTGGAAAACTGGCAGCTGTGAGTATTTACAGTTACACAAGTGTAAAACAGCACACCTTTTTACATTCTACACTGAAACCTCGAACTCATAACAGTGCGAAAGAAGTTATTATCAGTAATGTTGGCACTAACGAACGCATGAAAACTAGACATAACAAAGAGAATCGCAATATTCTACTTCAAATTGCATTACAAAATAAAAATATTTCTNACGCATGAAAACTAGACATAACAAAGAGAATCGCAATATTCTACTTCAAATTGCATTACAAAATAAAAATATTTCTGCATTAAACATCGGCTGAATGCAATGACTCGATGCCAATCGCTAATAGTTCAGCTAAGTTTACAATAAAAATATTATGCAATAAGAATTATACTGTAAGCGCTTATGTCACACGGAAACAAGTCTTCAGTATTTGCAGTTTCCAATATTGTTTTAATTCTTAATTCTAGTCAATGGAAAACCTTTGTTCCTTACCTAACGTTGTGTATCACAACCATATTTAAGAATATCATACTTCAATACCGACATTTTCTATCAGAGAAGTTTATTTTTGTGAACAAATATAATTGTTAACATGTGCACGCACACGACGTTTTAATATTGTTTATACTTACATTACTGTAAATAACCATTTCCCGCCAACAACACAGTCTGCTGTGTTCTGAGTGGTCGTCGCCTCACAAGTTTCACTTAAGATATAAAATATAACTATTTCTTTCAACGTCTAAGGAAATACAAACATTGCAACACGACTTGCTAAGTTCCATTGGAAACCAATACACGAGGTAACAAACTTTCATTTCTTCTGCACATGTGTTAACGCATAATTTAACGCCTAAGTTTTCTATTGTAAACCCAGCTTTACTTCAGACTTCGCAGCTTACGCTAAATTAAAGTGCGCAGGTGTGTTTAAACGCAGTCGAATAAAATTATGTATCTGTTAATAGTGTACAGTTGTTACAAAGAAGAACAGAAACTATTTGTAAATATCTTCGCTGTGTAAAAATTATTTAATGTATTCTGGAATATTTGTCGTATCTTACCCTACAAATGGATAATGATAACAATTTACGAACAATATGTGACAATTTGAATTATTTGTTACAGTAGGACATCCTTGTGTGTTAACTTTGTGGCATCTTACTTTTCCTGAAAGTATTTGTGTTATGTGTGCCTCTTTTTGTTTTGAATGAATAAATACTTTTTTCGTTAACGACCACTCATTTTGTTTGCACGATTATACTATACGAACGAAATATATTTTATAACATGTGAGTCATCTTCATACAGCAAATCTAGTTTCGATTCGTTCATCGTGGGTATTTTTTCCTCGTTACTAGCATTACCTTACCACTTAACAGTGTTAATTGTAAAATGTTAGTAAGATACTAGCAGTATGTAATGTATCATATTTTCAAAACAGTATATCTTCTGATATTTAAAAAGGGTTATGAAGTTTCCGGTGCTTAAATTCTGCGAGAAGCGTGAGTCGTTTAAGCCGGCACTACACGATACCCAATTTCTGCTACCTTCTGTTATACCCATGAGCATAACAGACGGCATACAAGTTTATACAGCACAAGAGAAGAAAGAACGTATCAGTTCATACGCACACGTTACCTAAAGTGCTAAAAAAAATGGTAAATGGCAGGCAAAACAACTCGCAGGGAGGCAGGGGTACATATGCAACCAAATGTAAACTTTTATGTAAGCGCTTTGTGGTGCATCCAAAAGTACGAAGAAGATAGTTTCTTTCCCTTGAAGGCTGAATTTATTTAGGTTTCCAATTACGAGTCGAGTAATATTAATGTATGGAACATTATATGTAAATCATATGTATATCATATTTACAGGGGCTTCACCAATGCATTTATATATGTATCTTTAATGAGCATAATAGTCAATCTTGTGCTTTCAGCAATTTAACAAGCTTTGACGGTTAGAAGGCCAAAATAAGGCAAAGCTATCACAATATTAAAATGAAGGCTTTTATATGTGCCTGTTAATATTTCTCACGCCACACAGCTCAAATTATCTGCTTTAGAAACCAATCGATTTGATTAGCAAACAACCACAGCTAGCCGATTGCACTGTACTGATACTTACGTATTATTGCTTTGAGACAAAGTGATCTGGAAATAAACGGTTTCTAACAATAACATAAGTTATAAACAGCAATATTGTAACATAAAAAATGCTGTTACACGACGGAAAGTCAAACTCTGAAGCCTAACAGTACATCCCGCAGACCCGCGCACGAATTCTTTGCGCTACACACACAGCCTGAAGACTATTTGTGTGATAATGTATATACAGTACCTAACTCAACATTTATCAGGTATTTTATAAAGTTGTGTTTATTGTTAAGTTATGACCGTGTTAGAAATTTGCAACGTTTCCCGTTACTTACATTAAGTTTTATTTTTTACATACATACGTTTTACAGAACCCATAATCTTTTCGTAAATGGACATATACGGCTTGAGGTAATTACTCGGGTGTCCACCGTCTTGTATGTCCCAGCTTCGTGGGTATACGAGACATTCATGACAAGTTCTTCTATTGTGGGGTTTGGACTGGGAGCGACAGAGATGGCGTATAAGTGAGAGAGAAGGTAGATGTCACAGTGGCAACGCTGTCGACTTCCCCTCGCAGCCGCCACGAAAATGGACTAGCGCTACGTGGTGTTCATACCACTAACTACAGATTCTTACCTGCTGGAGTGGTCAGCAACTTTAATCTGGGGAAGTCCACTCGATGGATCCGTCAACAAAGAGTGACAATTCGAGCGCGGCCTTGGTGTCCGGCCTTGGAAGGCCGCGACCGGAAAGCGACGGAGAGCGCACGGCGCCTGCGCGAGCCAAGGCGGCCGGAAACTTGCAGTTAACGTTCCCTGGCGATCGCCGTTAATTACGTGTAGGCCAGCAGGGCACGAGCACTTGAAGCCCCTCCCGCCGGGCCTCCAGCTGGAGCAATACTGACGCACCGCACTGCGCTGTTACAGTTGTCAACAGTTGGTGGCCCGGTGGCGACTCCACGGGTATCGTCGACGTTCGACAAGTTTAATGGTAACACTTTAAGCACTATGGCCATAGTCACAGAATAAATAAAGATACAGTAACGAAATGGCGTGGCAGTTCCTTAGATGTGGACGTCTAATTGGCTGCGCGGGGCTCTGGGAACGGGTCTTGAATTANTAGCCATAGTCACAGAATAAATAAAGATACAGTAACGAAATGGCGTGGCAGTTCCTTAGATGTGGACGTCTAATTGGCTGCGCGGGGCTCTGGGAACGGGTCTTGAATTAGATTGGCTACCGCGTGCTATTGGNAGATGTGGACGTCTAATTGGCTGCGCGGGGCTCTGGGAACGGGTCTTGAATTAGATTGGCTACCGCGTGCTATTGGCCGGGCTGCCAATTTACAGGTTAGTTACCTGCTTCTTATTGGCGAATGGCATTCTTACATGTTTGTGACTAGCGACGCCATTTTACTGGCGTGTGTAGCTGGAGCTCGCGGAATAAGAAGCTTTTTTACCTCTGTATTCTTAAGTACTCTGTGATATAGTGCAGCTTGTATTCTGGTTCTGCCCTTGAAAACAAAACTTGCAAAGACATAGTGTTACTGTTTTTCTACTGTATAGCGAGGTCCTCACAAAAACACTACAGCATATAAATAATACATTTCTTGAGTAAAAATAAATTATTTTTGTATAGCGCCTGAAGCGAACATGATGCATTGTATATTACGTTACACTTTAAAGAACATGTAATTAGTCAACGATTAAATAGCTTTCAGGCATGTCCATCGTTGTGTGAACCGATATAATGGTGGTAAAGCTGGTTCCACAATACAGAGATGCGTTGCGATGTGATGTGTGTCAACGCAATGGGCGGCGCCGAGTTATAATTTCTGTTTCACAATTTTGCGACGATCTGTTGGCGACGCACGCCGTCTGAGATGGTGCTGCTATCTATTTCAATGGTGAAGATGACGTTTTTAGACCTCACGAATGTGAAAAAATACAAGCGAAAAAACATTAACACTGTATGTTTTAAGTGGGTGGAAGATAAACAAACAAGGCCGTATGAACGCGATGTCCGATGAAAACTACGCATTAGCAAACAGCGGGTATGAGAGACGTATAAGACCAAGAAGAATTATTTTNACGCGATGTCCGATGAAAACTACGCATTAGCAAACAGCGGGTATGAGAGACGTATAAGACCAAGAAGAATTATTTTTATGTTGTTAGCAGACGCTTTTCATGAAATGACCCATATGCATTGGAATAAAAATACAAATACGTGAGCGTAAACGGGCTTGTCGTCTTCAAAATGTAAATAAAAAAATAGTTGTTCTTATTCTCCACGTAAACAAACACTTGTTGTTCTTCTTGTTCGTCGTTGGCTATCGCCGACCGTCGCAGACAATCGTGACGCAAGAATTTCGCGCAGCTAACTCGTCGCGACGCTCTGCGACAGACTGCTGCTTCATTCTTATTGACTACAGCTCAACGCAACGCATCGCATCGCAGCATTGAAGAACCAGTTTAAGTGGTAATGAAAATTCCCAACTGTCCTGAAATTTTTTCAGTGGTGGATACAACCGATTCCCTTCTATATCGTGTCCTTAATACTGC
The DNA here is from genome assembly GCA_002778355.1 of Clitarchus hookeri. NCBI lineage: Eukaryota > Metazoa > Arthropoda > Insecta > Phasmatodea > Phasmatidae > Clitarchus > Clitarchus hookeri. The sequence goes on along the minus strand of NQII01008606.1, from coordinate 27,040 downwards.
TACAACTACGCATAACAGTGCCCGTAACAATTGCCAACGCATAGCTGCATTGCAAGCTAACGAACTTTTAACTTCCTTGTGCAAGAACCTGTGCGTTGCTAATCATATCTCATTATTATTACTACGCACGCCAAATCCAAATTCACAACCATACATTTCTGGTCACGAAACATAAAAATACGTCAACTCCCCCCCCCCCC
>NQII01008606.1:0-17827 GCA_002778355.1 Clitarchus hookeri | reverse complement strand
GAAACCCATTTGTAAGCGATAAATTAACAATTACGTTAAAACTTTAGAACTATTTCCTCTCTTTGTGCTGGCAACCTAACGGCATAACTGTATCCGCGCTCGCCGCTGTTTGTAATGTTATATGCATGTAGCTAACGGCTAGGGTGTTTTTTTAAATGTTGATTTTCAAAAGTTTCTTCCCGTCGTGAACCGACTATAGTTGTGTTCAGGTTTTCTTATTACTTAAATTTTTGTATCACGCAATGAAATACAGTTACAAGGGGAACGACGCAAACTTAAGAAATTTTGTTAAGTAGTACTGTATGCGATGACTAGAGGTAGGTGTATTTCGAAATTATTTTCGGTGACAGGTTATACTTCAACAACGTATACTCGCGTGTTTCTTTCCCAGTTGGACCACATAGTAGGTGAGTTCACTGAGACGAAATGACGTGGCGGTTATTTGGTGTGCGCGTACCCATTCTCTGATTGGTTGAGCGAGTCTCTGAGAATTGACCTTGTGCTCTAATTGGCTACAGTGTGCTGCGGATGATTCTCTATTGGCTGGGCTGCCGGCTGACGAGTAGGTTACCAGGCGCTGATCGTCGATCGGCGTTCCGACATTTCGGTGGCTAGAGACGCCATTTTGGTGGCGAGTGCGTGCTGGAGTTCGCGGTATAAGCGCCTGTTTCAACTACTTGGTTGGACCACAGTTTTTTGGACAAGCCCTGGACGGATATTCAGCCATTAAAATACAAGAGAAGATATCATGCGGTCAAACCGAAAATAAATAAAACAAGTTGTGCCCGAGAATGTAAATAACTGAGAAGTCTAGGCTGAGGCCAAACGAATTTGTGAAATTCACGTACCTCTAGCGATAATAATATTTCATACTAAGTATCAAGTCATGAAGTACGTTTCCAAAACGGATGGGATCTATCCACTTTAGTCATGTGTTCAACTGAAGACGCCCCCGACTGAAACAAGGCAAACGAGTAGGCTGTATGGATGGGGCACCGTTTAAGGAGCCCACCTGCCTGCACCGTTTTTATACTTTCTTGACCGAGAAACGCGGGAGTCATAAGGGTTACACTGGCACGCGCTACAAGAGCGCCATCGCCACTACGTGCAGGGCTTTGAACTGGCGTGCAGTGTTCTCGTAGTGCTGCTTGTACCTGTGGGACTTTCAGCAGTGACCCTATCATTTTATTGATGGAAAGTCTGAAGCAAAGTTAAATACAGGCTCCTATCATNGTGGGACTTTCAGCAGTGACCCTATCATTTTATTGATGGAAAGTCTGAAGCAAAGTTAAATACAGGCTCCTATCATAGTTTGACTCGTGTCCGGCTAATGGGTTTTAAGATTCGGCAGTCTGAAAAAGCCGTTCTTATCTATATTGGAAGGCTCTAAAATAATATTTACAACACGCATGATAACTTTAAAGTACAATTCCTTCCTCGCCTGGGGCATGATGTATTTTGTAGGTAAACGTACTGACTGGGGGCACGTTTAATAAATTTGTAAAAAAAAAAATAGGATTTTAAACACTGCAGCGCGGTGTTCAAGTGCCAGGCAGGCGGGAGCCTCAAGCCCGGAATAAGGTCGATGATGGAGAACGAGACGCGAACAGTAAACTGGACACCAAGCCAGTGACCGTATTTCAAATTGGCCACGCGNATAAGGTCGATGATGGAGAACGAGACGCGAACAGTAAACTGGACACCAAGCCAGTGACCGTATTTCAAATTGGCCACGCGGTTACAGCCTGCCAGCAAAACACAGAAAATTCTCTCACGGCAATCAACTGGTAGCAGCCAACGAGAGAAGGCTGCGGCGGCGGGCGTCTTACCGCTGCGGATGACGTCATCGTTAGATCCGAGTGTTTGTCTGCTCCCCCTCGCCCTACAATCCGCTCGTAGCAGAAGGCGCGGTTGAACATGTGCGGGCTGGCATCATCAGATGGTCTCGGCGTTAATTACAGCAAGTCGCCAGTTGTCGGGNGGCGCGGTTGAACATGTGCGGGCTGGCATCATCAGATGGTCTCGGCGTTAATTACAGCAAGTCGCCAGTTGTCGGGCAGAGACCGGGCTGTGGGAACGAGTTCTACGTCTCCTTCGCTCTCCGTCGCATCTCCCGCACGGCGCACGCGCAGTTTGCAGCGGGATGCGAGCGGCAGCCCCGCTCTTCTGCGCGCGGCTACGAGATCGCAACTGAAGGTACTCGCGGCGAGGAACTGAGCTTTGCGTTTCTTTCTATACTCTATTCGCGGTTTCGTCACACTTTTTGAATCAAACCTTTGAAAAATCACCCCACATATGATGTGTTTGGTAGTTTCTTACGTATGTCGTGTATCACAAGCATTAAAAGTAAATCATTTTTTGGTTAAATTGAACTTTCAGTTATAGTTTATATATAAATTATAACATTCCACTTATAATTAATAGTAATGAAAACAGGAAGAAAATTGGTGTGTTGGTAACGCTTAGTAAGAAATACTTCACGTGCAAAACATTATTCCACTAAGTGCGAACGAATGCGGTGCGCTGTCCCTTTGGTGCAATTTTCCAGACTTGCTTAAGGGAACTGCCTACCATTTGGCAGCTGCGTAATATTAATAGGAAATTCCATGTTAAGGAAATTTCGCCCCAGTGCGTTAATTTTAAAGATAGGCGTTTCAAACAAACGTATTATTCAAGAAATTTTTAGGAGAAGATCCCTACAAACGTATATTTACCTTATAGATAGGCAGTATATACTTTTTTTGTAAAACATAAATTTTAAAAATTCTGTACGAACAGGCTATATATGTTATGGAAATATCTCCACCGTAGGGAACTTCTAAAAAATTCGTGAAGAATAAATTGTGTTTCAAAAGCTTATCTTAAAAATTAACGCACTGAGGCAAAATTTTGTTAACATGAGATTTCCTATTTAAATTTCGCGGCTGCCAGCCGGTAGTCAGTGCCATTAAGGTTTGTTTACATTAGGCAGAGTAATATCCTGAAAGTAATATCCTGAAAGTAAAACTTCAGCAGGGCTTCATAAAAATGTAAAGTAACCGTGCGTTGCCTATAATGTTAGGTTGTTCGTGTCTAAGACGGTTGTCTACCTGGAGCTCATTTCGCGTTTTAGGTTCAGAAGCGTGGGAGCGATAAGGGCGAAACTGTCACGTGCATTAATTGCGCTACTGTTACTACGATCAAGGATCGGAACCGGCGTGCAATGTTCTGGTCGTACTGCGTCTATAGTCGATTCACGGTTTCTTCACACTTTTTTTTTTTAAATCAAAACTGAAAAATTATCCCATACATGTCGTTTTTGGTTGTTTCCTAAATAGGTATTTTATCACACGCGCTTTATACTTTGTTAACATAGAAGTATCTTACTTTTGGTTAAATCGAAATTTTACTTATATTTCATTTATGAATTTTAATATTTAATTTATAATTCATGAGAATAAAACAGGGAGAAAATAGGTATGTCGGTAATGTCTAGTAACAAATAGTTATCTTGCAAAGTAGTATAAAACTGAGTGTGTATGAATGCGGTGCGTTGTCCCTTTACAATAGCTTGAAAGTATAACTTTAAGCAGGGCTTCAGAAACATTGGAAGTAACCTTGAATGGACTATACCCATGGGACTTTAAGCGGTGACACTATCATTTTATTGGTGGGAAGTCTGTAGCAAGGTTCAATGCAGGATCATGTAGTAGTTTCGCTCGTGTCCGGGCAGTATATTTGAACATACAGCAGGGCTCCGAAATAATATTTATAGCATGCGTGATCTTGAAAGTATAGACTATTCACGAAAAAGTAAGAGCTTTTTAAATAAGATAGTGCGAAATGTTTCCCTTTTGCCAATTTATATATTTCCTTCGCGTTTTGATATAAACATTGCCATGTGACTAATAAACATAGTGTATACATTTCACCATTCTTAAAATTTAGCGTCTGAGGGTACAGTAAAATATATTTTATAGTGGCTAATGCCTGTTGGGAGGGCCTTAAACAGTGCTCACTTTACCGTGAAAAGCCTATACCATTCAGCCCTCGCCTGTGGTATGCTTTCTTTTCTAAGGTATACATATGGAAGGAATGTTTAATATTTTCGTCAAAAAATGCGTTTTTCAAACATTCTGCAACACAGTTCAAGTGCCAGGAAGGCTGCCGTCTTAAATGAGCACTTTCCAGTGTCCTGCCACTGTGTATCTTTTCGCCACATGTAAAAATTAACAGTGCTACGGTCCTATCTGCGAGTAACATTACGTCAACCGAAATACGACGTGAGCGTAATAGTAACATAACTATGTTACCAACACCACCTTTCTTACTGTACTATCTAAAACAAATTCCATTCATATTATCATTTTAATAAAAGATGATTTATTTTAGCTACCTTTCATAATTCCCGTAGCACTATTTCAGCACATAAGATAGTTTTTCTCTATATTAAAATAAACTTATTAACGGACACTGGAATTTTTTTTCATAGGTTGATTTGAAGAGTGATTAGCAAACCAGGATAATCTAAACCAGTGTTTCTTAACCTGGGGTCCGCGGACCCCTGGGGGTCCGCGAGTATATGTATGGGGGGTCCGTAGTCTCATCTCTGGACCATTTAACAATAATAAATAAATGCCACCAAAAGTATCGTAATCGCTACGCTTACTTAGCACAACGAACGTGCGCCAGCGGGTGGTGTGCGAGACTGACTGAAGTGAGTAAAATAAGTGGGAGTCCGTGGCTGAAAAAGGTTAGGAAACGATCATCTAAACCATCTAAAACGCGCCCAAGGGCGACGCATGCGTGGAAGTTTGTGTTAGGTACGAAATCAATGGAACACTAAATGGGTCGGTGGCCGGAGAATCGAATGCATTATCATCACCTCTAAGCTCGAGGAGCTGAGTTAGCGTGCTGTCTTTCCGCCGGGCAGCGAGCAACTATGATTACTGACCATGATACTGTTCTGTTAATGTAAGGTGTTAGTAGGAAGTTTATGTAGTCGTCTCTCCTAATGACGCGTGTATGCAGTTGATACATTTTCTGATGTTGTTTCCAAAAAGGGCGTGTTTAGCTGTATTGGAGGGATCCCAACAGCAGTTTTTCTTTTCTTAGGTAAGCGGATCGGTAAAACGTGCAGTAGTTTCGTATAAAACAATAGTTCAAACGTGCCTCAGTGCTTTACAAACGTCAACCAGGCAGGCGTTTTGAACAGTTCTCGTCGTCAAAGTAAAGACAAGGTTGCTCTGTGAAGATTTTACAAATCTAGCTCAACTTTTACGAGGAATACGTTTTTTTTTAATGTGAATAAGGAACTCACTGGCAAGGGACGTTATCGACGAGCAAAATATTTGTCAAAAACTCTCTTAAAAATGTGTTAGCCAAAAACGTGGGGTTTTCAAGTAAGTAATCCAAGAAACACTGCTTTTATAAATATAGTAAAATATGTATTACACAAAACTTTGAATTCCCTACTTGTACTCAATAGTTACTAAAGTGTCTCATTAACTGGGTATTTTCCAACCTAATAAAACACATGTTGAAAGTTTTTACAAAAAGCCATGATGCCCCAAGAGCGTATCAATGTTCTAAATGCAACAAAATAAAATTTATTAAATTCAGCATGTGAGTCTTTTTTTTTAATTAAAAAATTGCATGTGCAATTATTCGGAGTAGAGAAGTAACGCTAATAACTTTGTAAGTTACGACAAAATTCCAAGAGACTGAACACTTTATATCTCGCTTCAAGAAGACTCCGTATTCAAGGTTAAACATACAATGATACAACACTGGGCCTGAGAATAGAATTAAATTCTTGTGATAAAGTACACCATATGAATTTCAGATTGTGTGCATACGCGTTTTCAATTACGTATTCACTTCACGTGAAAATTAATTTTAAATATGGGCCTTTGAAATCAATTACGCGCGTTGTTACCAATGAAATTTACACCTGAACCATTTAGAGTATTAAAAGGACGAAACTTTTGGCAACAAACGCGAGTAGAATATAAATGGGACGTCTGTGGCAAGGGGCTGGGGGTCCGGAGCAGGAGCCGACATCACGCTCTGTCATTCCGATCGGTCGGCGGCCATGTTATTTATTCATAACCTCAACCTTGACCTTTGACTTTGAACCGGTGATATTTGACCTTGAAACCTCAAATAATCCCAAAAAATACTAAAAAATTATTAAAACATTTATACAAATTTTTATAAATTATTATTTAAAAACGTACATTTCCGGAGGTCCCTCCACAAACGGTCCTCGCCAATTTTTTCATTGGTTATTTAATTGGTTAACTACTCGCGCCCGTTAATTAGTCGTCAGGTTTCCACCCCCTTCCTTCCCAACTAGGCCTCTCTTACCTCGACTCCAGATGTGATTGTCTCCTATGCTGATCGTTCTGCTTCCCCTGAAACCTACCACGTACATTTTTTAACCATGCACACGGCTCCATGACTTGGGACGGGTTGCGCATCAAACACTTGAAACCGCAGAGAAAATTAAATTTTTTATAATATTTTTTTTATAACAAAAAAAACATTTTTACACCACAGCCACAAGTATATAATAAACAGGTGTTTTAAAGGCCATGTTATAATTTTTGAAGACACGAATTCTTGTAAAAAAATTAATTTTGCTGTAGCTACAAAAAAAACACCCCATAAAATTTCAGTTCAGAAAATCGTACAGTTCAAAGCAGGAAAAACCACAGGAATGTGGAGAATATATGTACAAAAATACAGGAAATGCATACAAGTGCGGAGAACATATATACAAAATTGATAAATATTGAAAAATCACATACGATGAAATGCAGAAATAGCACAAAAATGCATTGAACAAATCTAAAAAAATACACAAATATGGAGAAGAAATATACAAAAATTCCGAAAATCAGACCAAAATGCAGAGTACTTCTATGTAAAAGAAATCACACACAATCAAATGCAAAATACATCTATATACAAAATGTACAAAAAAATCATACACGNTTCTATGTAAAAGAAATCACACACAATCAAATGCAAAATACATCTATATACAAAATGTACAAAAAAATCATACACGAAAAAATGCGGAGGACACCTAAATATTATAATAGCCGTAGGGAAGCGTGCACACACCATCTTCACATATGAGTCACTTGTCATCTGTCCATCGTAGCGCCATCTTGTTGATGCACTCCGAATACAGGNTCTTCACATATGAGTCACTTGTCATCTGTCCATCGTAGCGCCATCTTGTTGATGCACTCCGAATACAGGACGTGCTAATGCGAGCGAATTACATGGACCTTCGCCCTCATGCTTGTATGATTGTTCAAAACATCCATTAAGTCTTCAAATTTTATTTTATTCCTTACCACGCATTTCTAAATTCCCTTGGCACGTTTTGTGACTTTTCCACCGCATTTGTATGTATACAGTTTCGCCCGTAGCCCCACGAATCCGGTTATGATCGACCCAACGCACTCGTCCTTGAACTTGCCCTCTATTTTCTTGTTGATGGGCGAAAATCACTTGTGGTTTGTGGGATAGCCACTAGTGTCAAACTCTGTAAATAACTGTGAGTCCGAAACCATGACCTCGAAGAAGTCCTCTGTTCAAATCTCTAACAGGAACGAATCCGTGTCTGTATACAGGAGCTCGATGTCTTTTCCGTATCGGGCCTTCATAACGTCATAGTGGAACCTGTACATGATAGTTTTAGACATGTCGAGCATCGCGAACCCTGCGTAAACGGGCTTGTCAAAAAGTATGGCTTCGTGCTGCAGTCGAATCAGGGAAATATTTTATTCGTAAAATGTCGTGTCCAGAAATGTCAGCCATGCAAAAAATTTCTTTAACCATTTCTCATTACACATCAATTCCATCTTTTGCTGTTTTAAATTGTTCTCCATTAATTTGCCGAAAGTTGCGTTGTTTGCGAATTAAATTTTTTTTTTCTAGAAATCGTTGGTGGCTGCCTGTCTATTTGCAGTATTTAAAACAATGTAAGGCTTTACCCTATGCAGTCTGTTCGAACTGGAGCACACAGTGAACCTTGGCGAGCTTTAATCCATGTNTCTCATTACACATCAATTCCATCTTTTGCTGTTTTAAATTGTTCTCCATTAATTTGCCGAAAGTTGCGTTGTTTGCTAATTAAATTTTTTTTTTCTAGAAATCGTTGGTGGCTGCCTGTCTATTTGCAGTATTTAAACCAATGTAAGGCTTTACCCTATGCAGTCTGTTCGAACTGGAGCACACAGTGAACCTTGGCGAGCTTTAATCCATGTNCCAATGTAAGGCTTTACCCTATGCAGTCTGTTCGAACTGGAGCACACAGTGAACCTTGGCGAGCTTTAATCCATGTTCCATAGCCTGCTTGAGGTTACTGAAATGGACGATGTAGCGGCTTCTGTCTTCCAGCGTCGTTATAAGCTTTGGCTGTTTCGAACCCGGTGGGCAGTGGTTGACGTGAAGAAATGGTAAATCATGGTGTTCCTCGTGCAGGGCTGCAGGATACTCGACATCCACCTCCAAGATGTAACCAGTCGTCCCATCGTCTGATACGGACATGGCGTTGATGTTCACATCGGCCCACTTAAAGTTGCGTATTGGCAATGGTAGCGACATGACCCAGCTGTACAGGTTGTTCTCGTCGAGGTACTTTAAGAAGGTGGAAGGCTTGCTAGGATCATATGTTTCTGGGTCATAGATGTTGTTCGCCACCGCGTGTCGTTTAACACACTGGGCCACGCCACCACGGATCCCTTCCTCGACGAACATGTGCATGTCGTAGTACGTTAGAAGCTCTAGCTCCACCCCCGTCATTCGCAACATAGCGTTGAACGCAAATCCTGGCGCGCTGACATAATGCTCACAATCGAGCTTATATGTTGGCTTACACAAATTTCTGAAATTTTCTAAGGCGTCCGCCAAGAGAAGAACGTTCGTCTTCAGGTACAACTATGAATATTCTTTGAGACTAGTACAGCCAAACTCTTACCATACCTTCTGAGCGTGGACGTATTCTTCATCGCTGATACCAGAGTCCGTCAGCCTGTTGTAAAAAGCTTCTTTCGGAGGCAGCTTCTCCCAGCTATCAACCTAATCATAGGGGAAGACGCCTTTTTNAGCCTGTTGTAAAAAGCTTCTTTCGGAGGCAGCTTCTCCCAGCTATCAACCTAATCATAGGGGAAGACGCCTTTTTATGTAACGAGAGACAGTTGGCTTCACTGAAGATCTTGAATGTGTTATTAAATTAATTTTGAGGCAGGTACTCAGCAAAGGTTGCCAGACTGCGAGCCATGAACCGGAAAGTATCAACAAACTGGATAGAAAATCTGTTTCCCAGCTGCTTTNAAAGGTTGCCAGACTGCGAGCCATGAACCGGAAAGTATCAACAAACTGGATAGAAAATCTGTTTCCCAGCTGCTTTGAATATGTGATCATTTTTTCGCTGGCGCGAGGGATGATGAAAATATATTTTCCATCATATCCCAGATGCTTGACGATAGAGTTCTTACCGTAGCTCAAGTTGTGGAAAAAGACGACAAGTTTCTTGGGGCGCCGACGCGGTAAATTGCAGTTGGTGCAAGCGGGCCCGCTGTACTCTCCGGTGAAGTGGTCGTGGTCCCTCACCTTATAGTTGTAATGCGTGAATGGAGCAGCGCAGTAGCAGCAGCTCGTTGCTCTAGCATAGCTGGTCTTTTCTGCAGGCGTGAATGGCTATATCGGCTTATTTTCTCTCCCATTAAGGCCCCCTTCGTGGTGGGTCTCGACGACAGCTGCGAGGGGAACGTTCATTGGTCGGACAGTACAATTCAAAGTTCAATTTCTGCGACAACGAACAGGGTAAAGATGCAGGAAATTCCCATTGGTCATGTATATGTGAACTTTACCCTACGAGTAGGGAAAACTTGTAGGTAATTTCCGTTGGTTGAGGGGCAGTTCCAAACAAAGTTCGGAAGAATGACAGTGCAGGTGGGGACTTGCCCGTAGTGATGCGCACGGCCCTGTACAAAGTTCAAGTCACGTAATAGCCAATTAGGAAGCGTGGTGGGGGCCCACTCGTTGTGATGTGTAGTTCTGTTCAAAGTTCAAGTCGCTCAAAGACCAATTAGGAAGCGTGGTGGTGGTAGAAGCGTCGTATTCACTAACAGGGCAACGATGAAAAGTTAGCGGCTTGCGAGTCGGTCAAAAGTTTTTGCAACTCGTCTGGGAGGGTCCTTCCCGGGCTAACCATAATGTGCATTGTTTACGAATTAAAGCTATTTTTAGTCCGTGGCAACTTGCGTATAAGGTTTTATTTTTTCCCGTAGATTGTTACAAAATTGACTTTGGTGTGAGGGGTTAAACATTAAAAAAAGTTTTTACTATATTTTGTTTCACATTTGATGTGTGTCTGTATATATACTCGTGACTAAAATAATAAATATTTATTCTGGAATTCATATTTTAAGTGCGAAATATTCTAAGTCTTGTCAGCTAGCGCGAAGTCATCGCTGTAGGCTAAATCTCTTTCCCGGGCTCCAGGTGGCCGCGCTCCTTCAACAGCTAGTGTTACAGGAAGAGCAAAGTACAACTCACGGCTGCCAACTCGTGAACTGTAAGTGTCATACCAACCCATACCAGCTGCCGTCGTCGCTGCCTGCGCTAAAAGATGCGTATTACATATTCGAGGCCTCGTCTCCTTAAAAAATGTTTTTTTTTCGGCAGTGGTGGCTCCACATGCGCCGCGACCTGGTGTAACGGAATATTTGAACTTACCAGTGCGCTCTAGCGTGCGATACCAAAAATAAATGGTCAGTAGATGTAGTATTGTGAAAACGTGGGCTGGAAGAGGGTGAAGGCCTGTCAAATAATTAACGAAGGCAAGCAGTTGGCCGATTAAATAACCAATTAAAAATTGGCGAGGGCCGGTCGTGGTGGGACCTCAGGAAATGTACGTTTCTTAATAATTATTTCTTTAAACAACTTATAAATTTTTTAATACATTAAAAATAATTGTTTGGAATTTTTTTATTAATTTTGTAGTTTTTTNCTTTAAACAACTTATAAATTTTTTAATACATTAAAAATAATTGTTTGGAATTTTTTTATTAATTTTGTAGTTTTTTACCTATTTTTTGAATTTTTTGGTTTTCAATGTTAAAGGTCATCGGGTCAAGGTCAAAGGTCAAGGTAGAGGTCACCCATATATAACATGACCGCCGCCCGATTGGAATTACAGAGCATGATGTTGGCTCCGGCTCCGGACCTCCTAGCCCCTTGCCACAGACTTCCCATTTGTATTCTACTAATGCGCCTCACGACAAAATTAAATTTCTTTGGTCAACAATTTCAATAAGGCAGTTAATTTACCGGTACTGCTAACGAACCCAGGTGGTATATTTTGCTGCTGTTCACGTTAAATTATTTCATGATAAATTCACTCCATTTATAGATATCCTTTTGTATATACCTATTCTGCAGATCGTCTCAGACCCATTTTGTATATGTAGCAGCTCAACAGGATTCATATTTCGTAGTTTCCCATGCTTCGCTGTCATAACAGAGTACTGATCTCACTAATATAATAAATATTTACATAGGCCTAAGTGGGTATGTTTACAAACTCACGAGAACTTGGATTCATTGTTGACTGTATCCATTATTTACTTTGTTTATTTTCAAGGATATGAAGCTCTTATATTTATAAGATCAATCATATTAAATGTAATTCTCATCAATTTATTTTATTTGTGATTTTATTTTCTGGCCATGTTTTACTAATAATTGGTACCATATAAAATACCAAAATAAGTTTTCCAATTATTTAAATTTTTAAAAATTGTATTGATTTCATTAATTGAGTAATGCACATCCATGCCCTGATCATGATAACACCACTGATTAAGAGAATATAACGTACTTGTATATTCACGGGTGATTATTGTTTCTATTCCTCCATAAACGCATTCACTTANATTTTCTGGCCATGTTTTACTAATAATTGGTACCATATAAAATACCAAAATAAGTTTTCCAATTATTTAAATTTTTTAAAATTGTATTGATTTCATTAATTGAGTGATGCACATCCATGCCCTGATCATGATAACACCACCGATTAAGAGAATATAACGTACTTGTATATTCACGGGTGATTATTGTTTCTATTCCTCCATAAACGCATTCACTTANTGATTAAGAGAATATAACGTACTTGTATATTCACGGGTGATTATTGTTTCTATTCCTCCATAAACGCATTCACTTAAATTATGAGTAATCCAAGCCTCTAACTCTTAATTTGTAACCTGATAACTTATCTAAATTTTAGTTGTTTCGTTAATGATTTTACGTAAACTATATATTTTAGAGACGGTTTATTTCTGAATATCAAAATGTATTAGAATTTTCAATAAATTATATTTATATAATATTTTTAATCATTTAAAAAAAAAACGAAAAGAAATGAAGTTAGGCAGGTAGTTGGGCTTAACGTCTCGTCAACAGCGATGCCATTAGAGCCGAAGCAAGTTGCTCAGAAAAGAACGATCGGGGAAGGAATCGGCCATGGCCCTTGTTAAGGAGGATTTCGGGAAACCAGGGAAAACCACAATCAGAGTGGCAGGACCGTGAGTCGAACACGGATCCCACCACATGCGAATCAAGTGAGTTACCACATTTTATTTTTTATATTTTCATTAGGTGACTTTATTGACATATTGACCGATAAATTTGCCGTTGGACAGAGCGTGTGTGACGTTTGACAGTGTGGGTTGGTTGACGTGTCAGACTGACTTGATAACAAACTCAGTACACATGTGCGCGACATGCGAACTGAGAATCTGCCGCGGAGGAACTGGGGCGCGAACTCCCNGATAACAAACTCAGTACACATGTGCGCGACATGCGAACTGAGAATCTGCCGCGGAGGAACTGGGGCGCGAACTCCCAACCCTCCGACTACAAGTCGGTCACTCTCCCCTGAGTTATGAAGGCAGAACTCCACTGAGCCACCTCCTTCGGTATGGAGTTAACTAATGTTTCTGTATTAAACCCTTGTCTTTTTTTTTCTCCACAAACGAGTTTGTACCTTTCTGTAACTATTTCGTTCCTTTAGTGGTTCTTCATTGCACTAGACTGAATTATGCAATTAATAAAAGCTCTGTAAAANGATAACAAACTCAGTACACATGTGCGCGACATGCGAACTGAGAATCTGCCGCGGAGGAACTGGGGCGCGAACTCCCGACCCTCCGACTACAAGTCGGTCACTCTGCCCCTCAGTTATGAAGGCAGAACTCCACTGAGCCATCTCCTTCGGTATGGAGTTAACTAATGTTTCTGTATTAAACCCTTGACTTTTTTTTCTCCACAAACGAGTTTGTACCTTTTTGTAACTATTTCGTTCCTTTAGTGGTTCTTCATTGCACTAGACTGAATTATGCAATTAATAAAAGCTCTGTAAAAAAACTTCCGTGTCATATCCTACTAATATTATAAATGCTAAAGTCTGTGTGTGTATGTTTGTTACCACTCAGCTCCATANAAAACTTTCGTGTCATATCCTACTAATATTATAAATGCTAAAGTCTGTGTGTGTATGTTTGTTACCACTCAGCTCCATAACGGCTCAACGGATTTGGATGAAATTAGGTATGTAGGTACTTTAGGTCCTGGAATAGGACACATAATACATTTTATCCCGGAAAATTGTAAAGTTTCTGTGGAATAACAACAAAACTTAATTCTGTAACGGCTGGGAACGTGACAGAAATATATTTTTTTCCTCTGGTGACAAAGTTTATAAAGCCGCCCAAGGACCTCTGAAAAGGTCTAGCGACTGCTATCAATCGACAACAACCGGTACCGAATATTTAACGTGCCTTCCGAAGCTCGGAAGCGCTCAGATGTTATGCCACTAAACGGTCACCCATCCAAATGTGTCGCTGGGAACGTTGCTTAACTCTGGTGATCGATTAAGATCCCTCAGCCAAGCGCAAAAAGTAGCACCTAGGTACACTCTTTTCTAAAGCTACAACTTGATGAAACTCACGTTTTGATTTTCATACATCGACGCTGGAAAGCGGAAATGTGGTAACTACGCAATAGTCGCACAGATACACTCCAAAAACAATACCGTACTTCTTGGGTATCGGGTAAAAAATATTTCCTTCCTTTTGGTTTGCCGTAATCAGTTAAAAACCTAGACCAACATAGTATAATTTTGTAATCCTTTTTTCACATAAATGAATTGTCTTTTCCCAATTTATTTATTAGTGTATCAATGTTAACCTCAATTGTACCCAGGCGAAACCGGGCCGGTTCGCTAGTTATTTTATAAATATATTTTAGTTCTGTTATAAAAGCACAGTTTCTTTTATTTTTCTGTTACATATGGACTTTATTTTAATTTATTTTTGCTGTAATTGCATAATTTTTAATATAATTTTCATTCAATTATATGAGACGTAAAACTGTTTTCAATTTCTTATTTTTATTCCTCGCGTAGACATTTAGAATTGTGGGTTTGCTATATAATTTTATAAATAAGAGACACGTGATTCCCAGTCTCAGGTTTAGCTTTAACTCTGTTCTGGGGTGTCCAGTTCTCATTACATTTATCTCTTTTCTCTTTTTATTTAGTGTTGCGCATGCTTTTTGCTGTAATAATTTTTTCCTTCAGTTCACAGTTACATTCGCTTCTATGTATTATTGGTTCTTATGACGTCCTGTTGAGGTTTTAATTCAGTAAATTATGTTTTATCTGACTGAGCTGATTAACGCCCCGAATGTATGCCGCTAAGCTATGTGGGATTAGCTTACTCATCATCGTGAAGGCAGAAGGGGGACAAGAGCACAAACATTCATGTCTTACCCGGCATTTTAACCTGGCAACTTGTGCTCCAAAGACAACTCCTTAATAACCTCGGTCACGAAGCTAGCCCCAGTACCTTCTCGAACAGTTCCATCCCTCTTCGACGATTCCTTCATCTGGCATTTATTCAAGTGACGTATTAATGCGCTGTTGGTTCAGCCATATTGTATTCCGGCCTCTTGAATGTTTGATGTATTAAAAATGCCGCTGTTGCTCATATTGATTTAGCTCATATTTAACTGAGATTAATACATTTCCCTACTATAATTATTCAACCATTCCAATAATTACACAATTTTTTCCTGACTTATTACAATCCACGATATCTCTAAATCATTATCGATTTCTAAAATTTACATCCAAAAATATTATTCGTGTATATGACGCTGAAATTCCAAACTTACAGAACATTTCTGGCTAAATCAATATCAAATAAATATGCACACAGCTGAATGAAACTACATTTAATTGCAATCCAGTCATAAAAAAATGCCAGGCATGTGCGAGATACGAAAGGAACAACACTCGGAATTAACACAGCTCGTAAATAAACTACGTATTCCAAATTGGAGTGGAATGCAACAGGATGCTGCAATGATGATGTACATAGCTCACCCTAGTCGAGGAGGAAAGTTTCATATTTTTAACAGCGAGTATCACAACATGATTTTTCTTCTGGATTACTAAACAGTGTTAATTGATATATTGAAATGACAGTCTTTTTGCTGTAAGTGGTGCCTAGTTAGTGTCCTGGTTTGCCCAGCTGTCATCTCAGACGACAACATAACCCCCCCCCCTCATTATTTATAGTTTTTTTCAGTTGTAGAATGATAGCATAACATCATGGTGTAATTTACATGTCTAAGTGTATGTGTGTAAACGCCCTAAAATGGCACAATAAACAGTGTCCACAAACCAAAAACACATGTTACACGAAATCAATGTGCACGAATTCACATTGTTGGCCATAATATTTATTTTAATTTCTTTCTTGAGTACCTTCTGTACGATACTTTCCCGTACAAACGTTACAGTAGAAGCATGCGGAAGTCACATGGCCATGTTTATATTTGCGTAAGGCAAGCGTATACATAATAATTTGTGAGCACATTTTAAAGTCGACCTTTCTATAGCGTCTCATGAATAATTAAAACGTTATAAGTTATTAACGTTTACGCTTGTAAAGCAATTACCTATAACTAAGAATTAATTAAGTTCTTTGCTTAATATACGTACCAACCTTAATGCTGCGAAAAGACTTCTCTATTTTGTGTCAAGTACAGCCCATAGAATAATAAAAACTTTTGAAATGACGGAATGATAACTTGCTGTAAAATGTACGAAGGACATTAAAGAAAAGCTTATTTGTTGATGTGTTGCAAGACATAAATAGAGTTAGTGTTGGAATTTGTAAAAATTCTAAAGTACATAAATGTAATTCATCATTTTAATCAACATCGCATTGTAAATAAAAATACGCACTTCTAAAGTATCTCTAGTGCGAGTAACAAAGTAGTTTTATATAAAAATCTAAGAAAGGCAGAAAGTTTCTGTTAACTACAAACAAAAGCCTCCGAGGAATTTTTCAGCCACTCATAGTTCTGCAGATACGAGTGTTGTGCATATGTGGACCTCGCAAATTTTTCTCCAGCACAAATAATTGCTTATGTATCAGAATTTGTGGCGCTCAGAATACTTACCGAATTATGCACAGATAAAATATTGTTCAGCATTTCTTTATCTGTATTTGCCATAGTCAAAACATTTTTCGCCAACTGTTTATACTCTGCAAAGCAGTAGATAAATTTTAATGTATTTTTAGTGGGGCAATCATGCTTTTTTGAATGAAAAAAAATAACAATGCTTACTTTAGTCATTGCAAAAAATATCCTACGAGTAAACTTTATGTCTTGTCAAGTGCTTAAGGGTATTTGTAAGTGCCAATATTATTGTATAATACTCAACTGTGGTCGGAGTAAGTTCTCATTGCAGGAATGTCGAGAAACAGCATCTTTTTTTTTCAAGACAAAAAACGCATTAAATTACAGTGGGTTAACTAAATTAACCTCCCCTTTTATCTGAAAGATCAAGTTATTACTGCCAGAAGTGTGACTTAGAAGCACATCTTAATTTTTACTTCACTACAGCTGCCATGAACGATTACATCAACTCTATTTTACAGCCTCATTTCCTTTTTTTTTCTGCTCACACTGCTATCCTTCACATTGTGTATTTAAGGACGGAAGGCACATCGTGTGTTTCTATAAGCCATTAATGTCATTTAAGCGGGAGATAAAGAGCTTGACATCTCGATCATATGTTAGCGGAATGTTACGTAATTCAATATGTTATTTTGATAAACATATTGGATGTGTGCAAATAGTGTAAACATTGCGTAACAACGAGTACATACTGCGAAGAAATGAAAGCTTCTAAAAACACACTGCTCACAAAACGTGAGTAGATAAACTAGTAAAATTTATGTTAATGTAAATACAAAACGATACCTGAACGAAAACTTAAGCGCGTCAGTAGAATGAAAAGGACAGAGCTGGGATAACNAGTAGAATGAAAAGGACAGAGCTGGGATAACTGACTCTTGGCTGGGGACAAGCTGCGGCTATCTTGGTGAGCAAATGACACAACGTCCTCATGCTCTGTCATTCCTCATCAAAGGCGGCCATAATTTTTTAACCTCGGAATTTCCCTTTTCTCGTTATTCCAACCTCCTGCTCTACCATTCCACCTTGTTTTTTCATGTTCTATAATTCCACTTGGGTTTTTCATGCTTTGTCATTTCACTTGGTTATCTTTTCACGCTCTCTCATTCCTTCCTGACTCTCTCTCGCCTGCTATATCCCTTGGTTTTCTCACGTTCCTTATTGTCTCTCTCCCACCCCCCCCCATTTTTCACTCTTGCCTTCCATCATTCCTTATTGTCTCTCTCACCCACCCCTTTTCTCTCTCTTGTCTTCTAAGTCCTCCATC
>NQII01008605.1:43823-77372 GCA_002778355.1 Clitarchus hookeri | reverse complement strand
ATGCTGAAATACTTTTAAATGACGTATTATTTCATTGAAGTAGAATATTACAAAACGATGTTCTCCTGCTGCATGTATTTCAATGATGACACTATCTGTAGTCTATCAAAATTCCTACTAATAACCGTGTGTGACCTAACGCAAAAATAACTCTGAAATCAATAATTGTATACACTCGCTATGCGCATACAAATGGCCAGTTTTGGTATGATGTTACGAATATTAACAATAGATGTCATTAATCTTCGGTGGTTTAACAAACTGATCCAAATTTTTAGGTTCATTTAAACAGCACACTTTCACGATCATAATTATCACTAAATGCATGTTTTATGATGATCTGTCCTGTGAATTTGTTTTACAGGGTCTTACGATATGAAAGTTTGACCTAAACGTTCCACTTAGAAAATCACTTTTATCCTATGACGCAAGAATGTCTACAGAAATGCAAGTGTAATTTCGCCACACAAAAAAAAAAAACTAACAGATAACAAAGTATTTCATGAAATTGCTTTTACGCATTTAATACAGAATAAAATGTTCATTAGAGAAATCAAGACAGCAAAGTGTCGAGGAAATGTGCTATCATATTAAAAGTATAAGAGGAATGTTCCACTTGTAATATGAAGCAGTTCCGAAGCGTTATTTGCTAAAATATAATGAAATACGTATCGCGTTATCGACTCCTCGGTCAAGTAAATGTAACATACTTCCACTGAAGCTGCTTAACTCCTGAACAATATTGCAAATATAGTTAAATGAACACTACCTAAGTTTCTTCAAGTTTTTGTATTATTGTAACAAGCTTGAATTACATATACACATGCTGGCCAAGTCGGCACTCACGTGAAATGTTATAGACTTTCCTGGACCATAATCCACGTCGAAATACCAAAACCAAACATTAATTTACTACTTTATTGACAACAGATATATGGGTCTGAATGTTATGTATATTTTGTAAATAAATATTCTGTATTTTGGGTTATGAATTGCCACACAAATGGCATTTTTCAAGGAACAAAACGAAAACCATCAAAGGAATGGGACAAACAGAAACTTCAATTCACGGAATTCCAGAGCATCTGAGCTTTAAAATGGAAACAAGTAAAAAAAATAGGGGGTTGGGTGGCAAAGAAAATAACGGACCCAAAATTACCAAGCGTTGCGTCAGCCAACTGATGTTATGAATATGTTAGAAATCCAAATGTGTTATCATTGCGCCATTTTTATTCTTATGTGCATAATATAAAAAGACGGCTATGAATTTCAGGTGCCGTAAATTTTTTATATTCTGTCCAGTAAGACGTTGAAAATGATCGTTTTAAATGAGTATGAGCGATGAAAATTAAATGTCCAGAACCAGCGGATTACTAATCAATGTCATGTTATCAAAAAAACCAAGTTGGTGACATGAAGAAGAAAAACACTGTATTGAAGCTAAATACAGCTATCGAGAATATTAAACAAATTCTACTTAATATCTGTTGACTACAGAAAATCTTCGTTTGTTTTCAGAATATGTTTCCATGGCATCGTTTAAATTTCTATGACGACATAGCCCTGCAATAGCGCATGCGCAGCATAATAATATTTAATTGCACTCCCAATTATGAGAATCGTTCGAAGAATCCATTAATAACGAGTTAAGAATAACATAAAGGATACGTTTATCTTTATTATTGATCTGTGCATACGTTACGGCACTACTACTTTCCAGAGAATACAAATTTACTCCACGACATGTAGTCACAAATTCATGACTGAATAAAATTATATAAAAAATTACCNATGACTGAATAAAATTATATAAAAAATTACCTACAAAACTTCCTTTGGGTCTTCGTTGGTAATAATGGCATATAAGACTGAAATTTTCGATAAAATACTTTCACTAAGAGCTCTACCCTCTCTTGTAAGGCAAAGGCCACTAAGGTGCAGACATCAGGCTTGAGGAGGGAGGGTGATTCGCACGCCAACGCGGCTAACGTCGCATTCGAAGGGAGCTGCAGCGGCCTGGGACGGCCATGTAATCGACAAAATGGCCCGTTTCATACCACAAATCACTTGAGAAATTAATAATTGGAAAAAAGAAAAAAACGTGATTGGGCCTCTGCGATGCGAGATCCTAACAGAGGAGCAAACAGATTCAAGGCTGTTAGTGGTATGAGCCACGTATTCCTCAAGGCAGTAAAGCGGATTCGATGTTCCGACCCAGGCCCAGCAGAATGGATGAATCAGCGGACATGGCCACTCCCTCAATCATCATCCTGCTCCTACCACATACTCACTCCACTTCCACCAACCTCCTCCTCAACACACCCCTCACAAAGCTTATCATACCCCTTCACAAACCATAAAAATATAAAAAAAAATTAGGAAACTTGCAAGAAAAATTATAAAAATTAAGGGGGGACATTTAATGTTATACACCACTCCTCCCTCCCGCTTTCCCACCTAACATAAACAACACTCTCTTCCCACCACCAACCCCTCGCAATCAAAATAATCGAGGAAAATCACAAAAAAATCACAAAAATTAATAAAAATCAAGGATTATATTACGTTAACATACTCTACCGTGGTTCAATCAACCGTAACCAACACACCAGCACATGACCTCTACCAACACAATCACAATACGTCAAGAAAAATGGCAAAAATTGGAAAAATATTTCCTAATCGAGGGGGAAAAAATGCATTGATGACTCCGAAGACCAAATTTAATTTTGGCAACCTTGATATTGACCCCAAACAACTTCAACTCGAAAAATCAAGATATATAAAAAAAAAATTAAAATACAAAATTACTCATGAAAAATAATGAACATATTATCTTAGTGACTCCGACCCCCATGTTGTAGGTTAGTGACCTTAATGTTGAACCCAGTGGCCTTATACTTAAAGAAATCGTAAAAAACCTAACATCAATCAAAAAACGTAAAAATCATCTAAAACTAAATTACATACCTGATGCGAAAAACCAAGTTAGATGCATATGACACTGAGGCTTCGATTCCCGTAAATATCGCAGTTCACAGCCACTCTCTGGTACAATAATCAGCAGCCGACTGATACCAGGACTCTGTATAAAATAGGCTACATTGCTGATCTATCTTCCGAATCCCAAAGCGAATTACTGGCTTTATGTAAAACACATACTTTCTCCTCCCGACCAATATACCCAACTTGCCTCTCANTCTATCTTCCGAATCCCAAAGCGAATTACTGGCTTTATGTAAAACACATACTTTCTCCTCCCGACCAATATACCCAACTTGCCTCTCATTGCTACACTTCCCTTGTCATTTACTCACTGTAGCTCGACCCAACTCAACATTCACATATTCGGAAAAACCCAATACACTACTCCCTCCCCCAAAAATTAATTCACCATAACTCGACCTCTTCAACATTAACACTCGCNGGAAAAACCCAATACACTACTCCCTCCCCCAAAAATTAATTCACCATAACTCGACCTCTTCAACATTAACACTCGCAAACAACCAACCACACGACTCTCCACCCACCCCTTACGCACCAATCCCCAATCAGTTCCTGAAGAGACTGACTACCCAAGACTGGCTCCTGCCAATACCAGTTCCTGCGAAAAAGGCGATAAATGTAGACAAGANCTGAAGAGACTGACTACCCAAGACTGGCTCCTGCCAATACCAGTTCCTGCGAAAAAGGCGATAAATGTAGACAAGAATTTCCAACCATATAACCCTCATAAAACATCAGTTGATGACGACAAATTTTGAAAAAAGTCGCCTACTATAAATATCGTGGCTTATCTCTTCGCATAAAAGTATATTAAAACTTCGCAAAATCTTCGCAAATCTTTGCAAACTCTTTCACAATTTTCGCAAAATATTTACAGATATTCGCAAAACATGTCACTTGGAGCAATAAATACCGAAGGGCCATACCAGTCAATCTGACCAACTGCTATACCAGACCGACCAACCATACCCGGCATCTATAAGAACCAATCATGTGAGCCAACCATACAAGGCAACAATACCACCTTAAAATACGAAACAGCCATGCTATTCAACCACACTTCCAAACCATTCGCTCCACCTATACCAAACGACCATTCCAACTGACCAACATAACGACCATCAAGAACAGCCAACTATAACAACTGTTAATGCCAACCAGTAACACAAAGTGATAATTTCCAACAGACCATTACTAAGGTCCATACCAAATGACCATATAAGCTGACCAGGCCTACCAACCAGATCAAACATCCATACTGACCATTTATACTAGCCAACATTTTTCTGAACCGAACACTGACTCCAATCAAGAATGGCTCCTGACGATACCAATTCCTGCCTAACTAACTATAAAAATGTTTACGATGTTACGGTGTGATCAGGCCTTAGCTGAACGGCTTGCCTGATCACACCGTCAAACATTAAAACAGGAAACGAGCGGGATTGCAACACCACCATTTGGTCGTCAACCCTGGCGAAAGAAGACAGTTGCAGAAATCCCCTCCATCGGTCACTGAGCGGGGCCGCAGAACCACGGGCTTTATATAGGCCGGCGTAACATCTGAAACAGCGTCTTTTCGTCTTTTGTCCTTTGGGCATCGACCCGACCAGCGACACAGACCAGGAAGATGGGTGTGTCCCGCCATCGTTAACCGTCTCGTAAAATCAGCCTCCTGCAACATTTATATGGTGATTACTTTCCTGTTAGGTTAAAATAAAATGGCGTGAATTAAATGTAATGAATAATCATCTTGGTATTCAATTTTAATCTCCCCTGATAAATAGTCATTTAAACAGCAACTGTTTAATCTTCATGTAATAAAACNTAGTCATTTAAACAGCAACTGTTTAATCTTCATGTAATAAAACTCATCTTATACTGTTGTGCTCTACCGAATCATAAATCATTATTGAGGTACGTCCCTAGAAACTTTCAAGTAAGAATAAGCTGAAAAACTAGTTCGTAACAACGACCATCTATCTCTACCAACAGACGATGACGACCAATCTCGGAAAAAATCGTTTGATACGAATCTTGCAGCTAACATCTTCGTGCAAAATCTTCGTTAATCTTCGCAAAAACTTAACAAATCTTTGCAAAACATATTACCTACAGCTAACCATACAATATGACCATACAATTCAACCGGATAGATCGACTGTACCAACAANGGTTAAAATAAAATGGCGTGAATTAAATGTAATGAATAATCATCTTGGTATTCAATTTTAATCTCCCCTGATAAATGGTCATTTAAACAGCAACTGTTTAATCTTCATGTAATAAAACTCATCTTATACTGTTGTGCTCTACCGAATCATAAATCATTATTGAGCTACGTCCCTAGAAACTTTCAAGTAAGAATAAGCTGAAAAACTAGTTCGTATCAACGACCATCTATCTCTACCAACAGACGATGACGACCAATCTCGGAAAAAATCGTTTGATACGAATCTTGCAGCTAACATCTTCGTGCAAAATCTTCGTTAATCTTCGCAAAAACTTAACAAATCTTCGCAAAACATATTACCTACAGCTAACCATACAATATGACCATACAATTCAACCGGATAGATCGACTGTACCAACAANCGCAAAACATATTACCTACAGCTAACCATACAATATGACCATACAATTCAACCGGATAGATCGACTGTACCAACAATCTAGGACATCCAACCCACCAACTAGACCAGCAAACCACATCGACCAACCATACTGGCTAAGGACTGGTCCAAGCCACGACTCGCCCAACCAAAGGAGGACTCTACCCAAGACTGACTCCTACCAAGATTGACTTGATCCAGGACTGCGAGCTTCAACTGCCAAACTGACTAGAACACTTCGCAAAAATTTTGCAAAATCTTTGTAAACCTCAGTAAATATTTACAAATCTCCCCAAAGTCTTCGCAAATCTTCGCAAACCATCTTACCCAACAGTGACCATACCAAAGAGCCATACTAACCTAACATGCCAAACAACCATATTGACAAACGACTGAATCTAACCGAGAGTGGCTACACCCAAGAATGACACCACCCAAGACAGACTCTTGCCGAGACTTACTCTTGCCTAACTGTCTATTACAACAAAAAAGACCAAGCAGAAACCCCAGCTTACCATACCAATCATCCATGTCTGATGTCCATGACATCTAATCTCAAAACGTCACGTAAAACCTGTTCTCATTCCTAACTTCTTCACGCGAAATTTCGCAAAATTTCGTGAAACTTCGCAAAAACCTCGCAAAAAGGTTTGTGAAACCTATTACCAAACGCATGTGTGGGGCGTGTCGAGAAGTGAGCATCGGTAATTTTGAGAATCACTTCGTGAGTAATGCCGCGAAGCAATATGCGAGCTAAGGAACATTCCTCATAATATGTCGCGAAGAACGCCGCGAAACATGACGAGAGTTACGATATACTCCTCAAAGGGTGAAGCTAGTAACATAAGAAAGCATTATGTGATGAGACTCGGTTGGCCCGGTGGACAAATAAATGCTCCNCAAAGGGTGAAGCTAGTAACATAAGAAAGCATTATGTGATGAGACTCGGTTGGCCCGGTGGACAAATAAATGCTCCCCCACAAAAAAGTACACCTCATGGTTGACGTTGGAGGCGATGCCTCCATCTTCAGCTTTATCTTCGACAATGCTAGATCGTACATCCAGCATTAATATCAGCAAAGGAAATTGTGCATCCTAAAATGTGCTACATCTACGAAGGGACTGAGGCTTATATTGTTGGTGACTCATTAGACGTAAGTCGTCGTGGACGTTGGTGCCGATGCGGGTGCATGGCTNCAAAGGGTGAAGCTAGTAACATAAGAAAGCATTATGTGATGAGACTCGGTTGGCCCGGTGGACAAATAAATGCTCCTCCACAAAAAAGTACACCTCATGGTTGACGTTGGAGGCGATGCCTCCATCTTCAGCTTTATCTTCGACAATGCTAGATCGTACATCCAGCATTAATATCAGCAAAGGAAATTGTGCATCCTAAAATGTGCTACATCTACGAAGGAACTGAGGCTTATATTGTTGGTGACTCATTAGACGTAAGTCGTCGTGGACGTTGGTGCCGATGCGGGTGCATGGCTNAACTGAGGCTTATATTGTTGGTGACTCATTAGACGTAAGTCGTCGTGGACGTTGGTGCCGATGCGGGTGCATGGCTTGGCAGGCGAGCGCAGACTGTCAGCGTGGAGGCTGGAAGTTGCCCCACCCCCCTTCTCATCAACCACTTCACAAAACTTCCAACGTTTATGGATGACGTCTAGCAAACGTCTGCCGCTACCTTAAACCTCATCAAGATATGAATATTACTGGATGTGAACTACAACTAAACTATCTGGGAAGTTCCTCAACACCCTGGTCAACATATTTCCCGACTATAAAAGGGATTGTCTTTGGTGTTGAAGGAGAGAATGGATAAGTACCTCACTATGACACGATTATTACACGGCAGAAGGCATATCCTGCCATGTTTGACAAAAGCATTTTGTAGGGCATGTATAGGGAAAACGTGAAGATAATTTTTTGTATACTTTGTAATTTTGCAATTTTAGAATATTTCGGTTATGTTTTTATTGCAATAGGAGCCTATTATTAAATTTAACTTCCTGTAATTTTCATAACTAATATACAGTAATTGTAACATAGTTAAAGCCTGATTGGCTGATTGTATTTTATAATGCTTGCAATTTGATATCGGCAGTTTAAGAAAAAAAAGACAATTGAAACATGGAAATAAAAGAAAAAAATATTTTATTCGTTTAATCATTTCTCACAATTTGGGGTTTATTTATCTTGTATTCCAGTTCATATCAGAGGATGGTTGAATTTTTGCATTTTAGTGCGATTCCATTATTTGTTTTTTACTCTGCTATATAAACTCTGTTACATCTAAGTATTGGTCAGACTCATTTTGCTTAAATGAGTGGAATGGAAGGAAGGGGAGAGGAAGGTCACTCATGGAGTGGTTGGGTTTCCTGCGGGTGCTCCAGCTCTGTGACAGGTGATTCATGCGCCACTCTGCTTCCATCCCTCCCAGTAAGTTTTGTAATAATCTGTTTTAAAATTTTTTCAAGAAAATCAAAATTGTGAGAATTAACATTTTGTTAGGTATTTTTGTTATTTTGTGTATTTGTTTGCTAACCAAAATTACTTCTACAGGTAGAGTGAGAACCATTTGGGTTTACCATCATACCAATAAAACACTGAAGACCAGTTTTAAAGAAGCGAAAGTCAAGTATGCTGAGGCAGATAACATCGATACCCCGCGCGCGCTGTTACATGGGGAAGTTTGGAAATAGCGCACCATCGAGGAAGAAAAACGTGATGTGCCTATTCCTTTTTTACATAATTCTTAAATCTATACCTTCTGGAATAGACATTAAAATACCCAGTATTAAAACCGGTTTCATAACCAACGTAGGTGAGTTTTTGATATTATGGTGTTACATCCTAGACTTAGGATTGTGCGAGCCTACTCTCATCTATTTAGCTGCATTGCTCAAAGGGCCAGATCATTTGCAGTCAGTTTNTGTGCGAGCCTACTCTCATCTATTTAGCTGCATTGCTCAAAGGGCCAGATCATTTGCAGTCAGTTTTGAGTGAATCTATTTCAATAAAATATTGTTTTGAAGTACATTGCAGTAATTTATTACAGCAGGTTAGTACCCCAATCGCTATTTCACAAATGTGTATGAACATTTTTGAAAAATGTCAATGTTCTACGCAGATGACGGAAGGGTTCGTGAAATAAATAATACGGTTAGTTGCAGTGTTAGGTAGTCCATGTGATGAGGCCTACTGAACCGAGGTCATGTTTTACAATCTCTTGCCAATCACAGATTCTTTTCGTTGGCGAAAAAGCCGCAAAGCTTGTAAGAACTGTTAGCGTTAGTTTTTCAGGTCGAGATGACCATAGCGGATTGTCATAGCAGGCGGGAGTAGTGGTGACAATGTCAAAACCGCATGGCAAATAGTATTAACGGACAAACCAGGCTAGCAAAAAGTGCTTCATTTAAAACATCTACGGTAAAAAGAAGATAACGAATTTCATGCAAAAGGGGGCTAAATAACACGTTGTAAAATAAGTGAAAAAGCCAAAACATAAGTGTGATGTATGTACACACGTGGATGAGGAGAATATGTTNGACAAACCAGGCTAGCAAAAAGTGCTTCATTTAAAACATCTACGGTAAAAAGAAGATAACGAATTTCATGCAAAAGGTGGCTAAATAACACGTTGTAAAATAAGTGAAAAAGCCAAAACATAAGTGTGATGTGTGTAGACATGTGGATGAGGAGAATAGGTCACGTCAAAATGAAAGTAAACAGGAAAAGTGACACTTTCTCCGCGCGTGTGTTACGTTTGCGGAAATGAAGACCATTTTTAGGGTTCGAATACTTTTAAGAAAAAACCTTAGTCATAAGAAGTGTGAATCGGTTTTCGTCTAGGAAAAATTAACTGGGATTATAATTTGTTAAATTGCAAAATGACGTTTCCCAAATAACTGCGTTAATTAATTCGGATGCATCCGCGTCATTAATGAGTCATGAAATGTGCAACCAAATTAGGCGCGACAGTGCTGTGGGAGTAGTTCATGTTTCGCAAGCCAAGAACACCGTATTTTCCCATATTAATGGTGGTTTTGTAATTTTGCAGGCTGTAGCAACCATACAAATTATGGTTAAAAAATTTTCATGGAATGTGCAGTTTCAGCTGTTTAAAGATTTATTGTATCCGGTCATAAACAGTATTGATTTTCTGGAAAAGACACAGTGTTGTGCAGATGTGAAAAATAAATGCTTCTGTTTTGGGTTTTCTCCTGAGTTTCCTGTTATGTTAGTAAACAAGCCGTCGTACTGCAAGAAAGTTCACATGGTTAAATTAAGGGCACAGTTGGAGACAGAAATAGAGAAAATTTAAGCTGAGTTTCATGATTTGGTTACGATTATGCTGGGTCATTACATCAAAAACCCTACAGTGTTGAAATTGAGAGATCGCGAGTCCGTGTTTTCGGTTCTGTACTGAGTGCCTCAGCCTAAGGTTCCTATCTTTTAACACATTTTTGCGGAATTAAAACAGGAAGGTATTATTGAAGACTCGAACAGTGGGTACACGAGCCTGTCATTTCTCATTTCCAACAGCCAGCGAATTAATATCTGTTTAATCATAATAGGTTAGTTAATGAAAAAAATTGTATTTATTCATACCCAATTCCGGTATTAGACATTGTGTTTCAGTATTTGCGTAGTGCCAAATATTTCACCATTTTGGTCCATATTTATGCGTTTTTGCAATGTGAGCTACACCAAAATTCTACAGAACATTTGGCATTTTGTATCCCGTGGGGTCTTTATAAGTGGACATGTTTGCCGATGGGCGTCAACTGCGGCCCCCAAGCCATGTCACGAGATTTGTACCAAGTTTTAGGAAAATATGTTTAAGACTTTGTGTTCAAATATATTGATGATGTGTGGGTCTACAGTAACACCTTAGAGGAGCACCTGGCCCACGTACGTTTAGTGTTAATAGCTTCGCAAGAAACTGGGTAGACAGTGAACCCTGATAAAATCGTTGTGCAGAACAGCATGTTAGGTATCTAGGTTTGATAATTACCGATAGTCAGTTGCGTACTAACACAGAGAAAATTAAAGCAATTGTGAATTTTCCAGTTCTTAAAAATATGAGAGGTGTTTAGCGTTTTTAATGCATGGCAGCATTTTAAGAGAAATTTATACTAACTTTTCTTGTTATTACAGGGACTTTAAAGTTATTAAAGAAGAAAAACACAGGCTCTATGTGGGGTGACAAACAGAAAAAGGCGTTTCAGACGTCAAAAGACAGTTTCACACAGCCACCAGTTTTACAATTGCTAAATTTTAATGATAATTGTTATATTCATTGCGACTCAAATTCTGTTGCCTTAGAAGCGGTGCTCAGCGAGAAGAAAGGCGGTGATTTTGCTCCATGGCGTACACAAGCAAATATTTGAAAGCTGCGGAGCGGAAGTACACCACCTACAAAAATGAGTTTTAGCTTTCATATGAGGAATGTAGCATTTTTCTGATTATGTAGAACACGCGCCGTTCGAGTTGTTTACGGACAACCAAGCTTAGGCTGGCTGTTGAAATCGAATAAACCATCTGGACGGCTTGCACGTTGGCTAATAAAGCTATCTCGCTTTGAATTTGATGTTCACCATATTTAGGGAAAATATAACTTGGTAGCTGATGCACTATCGCGTATGTTTTGCAGCGACGAGTTTGAGGTGAATGTAGGTGATCCGAGTGAGTCACAGAAAAAAATTTACTAAAAGAAATAGAGTCAGATGATGTTGAAACCGCAGAATTATTGGAAAATTTTCCTGGTGTTTTTTTAGACATAAAAAAACAGAACAATAACGTATAATGCCAGCAAATAATGTCAGATCTATATAAGTCAGGTTACGTAATTTATAAAGCGATCATTGGCAGATAGTCTAAGAAAGGGAAATTTCGTTTGTTTGTACCTGTTAATTTAATACCGATGGTGTATAAGTATTACCAGGAGTCCTTTCTCGGAGGGCATGTAGGTCAAGATAAAACCATTTCGCGTATAACTGAAATTTTTACTTGGCCTGATTTTCGAGAAGACATTGAGACACGCGTAAGAGAATGCAGTGCGTGCCAGCAAGGCATACCCAAAAATTAAAGCAGGAAGGAAAATATTCCGTGTCTGCCGTTAAATTTGTATGGGAAAAAGTGTACCTGGATGTTATGGTGTCTTTACCGAATAGTAAGACTGTTTATGTCTATGTGTGGTTTTCCATCTACCGTTTCAGCAAATTCAGTTTCTTTTTTCCGTCGCGGACAATAAAAGCAGTTGAAATTTGCAAGGTAATTTTTCATCATCTGCTTTGCATTGTCGGGTGACCTGCGTTTATAGTCATGGACAAACGTGGTATTTTGAGTAGCAAGAATTTTGCGACGTAATGTTCACGTGAGTAGTGAAGTAAGAAAATACGTCACCTTTTACTCGCAGGCGAACTTAGTGGAAAAAGTCAACCGGAACATTAAAGTGGTGCTGCATTGTTTCTAGTTAGGAGCACAGAGAGACTGGGACACCACTTTGTACAATCTTGTTTTGTGTTTCAACATCGTAACAGATAGTGCCCACGAGTGAAATCTATGTGGTCTTTTTGCGAAGACAACTTTTACATCCCATTTTAAATGCATGGCCATTGAAACTATTATATGCAGATAATGTAGATAACAGAGATATTTTAAAATTGTGGGAAGAAGTTACGCGGAATTTATTTGCTCACTACAATAAAATGGAAGACAAGATGAATTTACAATGTAAAGATGTTACGTTACGTTGTGGATATTTAATTATAGTTCAAACGCATTTTCTGAGCTCTAAAATTTATTACTTTAGTTCAAAGTTAGCACCGCATTGGACCGGACCAGTAAAAATTGTGCGATTTATAACACCAGATTCTTAACCTTTATCTGAGGTACAATTTCCACATAGAGAGTTTAGGTTTCATATAAGCCATGGCAAAGGATTTTATGGTAAAGTGGATTCAAAGATTCTTGCCCGAGCCGTATGTAAATATGGATTATTGTGTGTTATTTATACTACAATTATTTTATTTACAGCGATGGACAAAATTATTTGTCTAGAGAGAATTGTAAGCAATATATCAATATTCTATCTACAATGGAAATAATTAAGAAGAGATTATCTGCAGAGGTGTTAGGAATATATAAATTAAACCTTCTGATATAAGAAGAGGAATGTTTTATTTTTACAGATAACGAAAAAAAATACATGAAGTCTCTTTTAGGGACATTTCTTGCGTGGACATAAATATTTGTCCATTCCCTGGCTTTTGCCAAAACAAAACCAATAATATTGATCTCAATACTAAGTTTGCATAACTTTCCTCTTTACTATTGCTGTAAACCTTTTTGGCATGAAATGAACAAGGTTTCGTGTAATATTAGAGCCTATATATTCCATTCTTTCTGAAGTAACTGTTTCAGTTGTGGTTTGCTGGTGATGTGGTGTTTTCTAAACCTTTTGTACAACTCTCTCCAGAGATGGTTTATCGTTTTAACATCTGGTGACTAAGGAGGTGTTCTTAAATTATGTGGAGTGTTGTAAAGCAGCCACAGACGTACAATTTTCACCATATGCTTGGGGTCATTGTCGTATTAACAGCGAAAATCATTTGCAATGCATAGTTTTTCTGCGCTCTTCCTTAGAATGTGTTTGAGTATTTGAAGCTACACGAACCTGTTCATATTCCCTTCGACGAAAACCAGTTCCCCACTCCTGAGGCCGACATTCACCCCCAAATCATGACTCCACCACCTCCAAGTTTACTGTGGTCTGCAAGTTCTTTTGTTCCAACTCGGTGTTTGTCTTGCGCCACACCAACATTCTAACATCATTGCTATAAATATTTTAATTACTTTCATCTGAAAATAAAACTTTCTCTCAGAATTCAGTATCTTCAGCGCGTACTCTTTCGCAAACTGCAGCCGTTTAGCACTGTTTATCTTATTAATGCAGGGCTTTTTTCGTGGGACGCTAGCATGGTACCCTGCAAGATTAAGAACCCTTTGTATGGTACGTCACATAACCTGCTCTTGTAAATATTTGTAAACTTGAGCTGTTATGTCCGGCGAACTCTTTAATGGATTATTTTTAATAGAATTCACCACATACCTCTGCTGCGTGCGTGATAGCATCTGCGGATGGCCGCTTATTTCCTTGTTGGTGAGTACTGTTTGATCTTGAAATCTTTATACAACACATCTGACTGTCGAAAATCTTCCCAACATTTTTGCGATATCAGAAAATGGTTTTCCTTCTAATCAAAGTCTGGTTTTAGTTCCCTTTTCTTCAACGGACGTTTCCATCAATTTTTCGCCCCATCTCACGACACTGTTCCACTGCAGAAGGTCGAACCTTCACTGTTCGACCACGGAACACAACTGTAGCCGCAGAACTTATTAGTGTCAGCGGAGAGAACCGATGCACACTTGTAAATGTCAAGCGGATGAATACTTTTTTACGAGCATCCCCAGCGACACAACATTATAATTGGTGACTTTAGATTACTTGCTCGTTGATTCTGGAACTGTTGCGGGCTGACACAAAGAATAACGTTCATTCTTTCATATGTTGTAATATATTAATGTATCTATGAGCGGAACATAGGATATTATACGCGTTATCATTGTAATTGCAAGAGGGCGAATGCTTATGCCCATCACTGTATGTGTATTAGTAAGTTTAAAGGATTTTATTTAATGTGTAAAGAAAAATTAAATTGTTTTAATGAAAATAATTTATTTATCAATTTAAAGAAATATAAGTGTGAATGAAGTATCATTACATAAAGGTAATATTTGAAATATTTTAAAGAATACGTAATTTAAGCCCGTTGTCCCCAGTCTTATCCGAAAAGGTTTTTGTAAAAAAAACCCTAGTTGATATGAGCCGGTTTTATGTGCGTCGTACTTGTGTGTTTGAGAAACCCAGAAAGTGAGTCCTAGATGAAAAGAAGATCTACGGGGGAATGTGAGTTCGGGCTGCCAACTCGATAGTGACTAGGACTGCCCACCCGAATTCGCTGTCTGCGGAACGCGGCCTGACCACACTGAGGTTTGAAGTAGGGGAGGAGATGTGACGGTGCTGGAACACCGTAGATACAGCATTAATATCAGCGCAGGAAATTGCACACCCTATCACGGGGGTAGATTGTGAGGGACTTGAGGCTTACCTAGTTAGTGAGTCGTTAGACGTAAGTCGTAGTGGACGTTGGAGCCGATGCGGGTGCACGGCTTGACAGACGATAACTGACTGTCTGTGTTGAGGCTCGAGGCTGCCCCTATCCCTCATCCTGGCGATGTCACCAACATTCCAACCTGTATGGATGGCGTATAGCAACCATCTGACACTGCCTTCGACGTCATAAAAATATGAATGTTACTGGACCCGAATTACAAGGACACCATCTCAGAGACTTCTCAAGACCCTGGTGAACGTATTTCCCAACTATAAAAGTGGTTGTCTTTCCTTTTTCGGGGAGAGAATGGATAGGGTCTTCATTATGATAATATCATATCTTTGCAGAATACATCTCATGCCATGTTTGATAAGGGCATTTTATAGAGCATGTATAGGAAAAATTTTATGATATTATTTTTATTAACTCTGTAATTTTGCTATTTTATATCATTTGGGCTAAGTTTGTATTGATGTGGGAGCCCATTATTAAATGTAACTTCCTATAATTTTCACAACAAACATTGTAGTTATAACATATTTTAAAGCTTTTTCACGTTGTCGGCAGGTCTGGAATGTCAGTAAGTTCGACCTGCACAGATTGTTCTTATTGTTCCTTCATATGGCCGAATGGCATGGTCGGATCGTATCGTTCTTTGGTATGGTCGGATCGTATGTTTGACCGGCATGGTTGGTTCGTATGTATGGCATTTCCCATTGGCATCTCTTGTCAGTGTTTTTGGGTTACTAGTCTGGTTGAGTGTAATCGGTGTATGGTATGGATGATTCGTATGGCCAACTGGTATGGATGTTTGTATGGTCAGTTGGTATTGTTGCTTCATATGGTCGGCTCTTATGGATTGTTCGTATGGTAAGTCTGTATGATTGGCAGGTCAGGTCGGGCTGTTTGACTGGTTGACTTGTATGCTCCTTTGGTGTGTTTAGCTAAGTAATATGTTTTGCAAAGATTTGCGAAGATTTGTGCGAAGCATTAAGCAATACAATTTGCATTAGGCAGCTTCTTTATAGTATTCACCAGTTTGTATATCTAGCCAGTTTATCGGTATTAATAGTTGCTATGGATGGTTGAACTTCATGGTTGCCCGACTCGACGGCTTGAATAGTTGTTTGGCATTGGTGATTCGTATATTTTGGTGTTATGGTTGACTGTCATGGCTGTTTCGTAATTTAAGGTGGTATTTTTGGCTTGTATGGTTGGCTCAAATGGTTGGTTCTCATGGTCACCTGGTATGGTGTGTTCATTTACGCAGCTAGTATGAGCGGTGCATGTAGATGGTTGGCAAGTGATGGACTGACATGGATGGTTCGTATTGTCAGTCTGCATGGTTGGTCTGTCTTGTCAGACAGTTTGTATGGCCGACTGGTATAGTCTTTTGATATGGTTAGCTGTAGGTGATAGGTTTTACGAAGATTTATTAATATTTAGAGATTATATGCGAAGTGTTTGCAGAAATTTAGATTGATTTACGAAGATTTTGGGAAGTTTTCCGATTTTTAGTGCGAAGATGTTGGCAACGAGATTATGTAAATCTCGTTTCCAACATCATCACATGTTGTCAGTATCTGTTGGTATAGGTGGGTGGTATGGTCGGTTTGTCTTGTCCACTGTTATAGACATTTTTTGCAGGAATTCGTGTTGGCATTAAGTAGTCTTGGGTAGAGTTAGCCTTTTCAGGAACTGATTGGGGATTGGACAGTGACGGGTGTGTGGCGAGTCGTGTGGTTGATTGGTGGCATGTGTGGTTATTGAAGGGCGTCGTGATATGTATTAAATGCCAAGGGAAGTGGAGCGATAAGAGTTGTGACAGCATGAGAGGGAGGGGAAGGCGTATGTGTGTTACGTAAAGTCAATAATTTTCTTTGGTGGTGGAAGATTGATCGGCTGAAATATAGAGGTGGGGGTTCAGTCGGCCACTGATCGTCGCACCAGGGAGTGGCTTTTTCTGCCATCATTAGGTAATTTGCCAAAAGGTATGTAATTTCTTCTGAGTGGAATTTTTTAGGGTATAATTAAAATATTGCGATTTTTCTTGAGTTTTGGAGTTTAATATAATTTGGGTTAAGGTAAAGTCACCAAAATGCAACATGGCTTTCGGAGTCAGAAATGTAATACGATTGTAGATTTTTACGATAATATTTAGATTTTTTACATTTGTTTCTACACTTTTTGAGTTCAAGTTCTTTGCGGTTAATATCAAAGACGTTAACATCTAACATGGTGTTGGGAGCCGTCAATGTAATTTTTCTTCGATTTTTGGACTAATTTTTCAAGATTATGTTATTTTTCTCGTTATTTTAAGGAGAGAATAGTATTTTGGGGTGGGGGTGTCGGTTTGTGTGGGTAGGTTGAAAGGGGGGATAGTGGGGTAAAGTTATATGTTCCTCGTGTTTTAGAATTTGTCATAAATTTTTGGAATTTTTCGTGTTTTTATGACTATACAGAGTTAAGGTGATGAGTGGGGGTGTTGTTTAGGGTTGGTTATGAGAGTGGAGGCAGGAAGAGGTATAGTTATATGTTCTTAATTTTTTATAATTTTTTTCTATAATTTCGCCATTTTTAAAACTTTTTATGATTTGGAGGGTAGTAGTATGGGTTGAAGTTATTGGTAAGAGTCGGTTGGATGAGTGAGGGAGGGTGATATAAAGTTATAACTTGCCTGATATTTTAGCATTTGTGGTGGTGCGGTGGGGGGGTGTTGGTTAGTGTATTTGTTGAAGCGGGGAACGGTACGGTAATACCATATGTTCCTTGCTCTTGAAAATTTTTTTTCGATTTTTTTGCAATTTTTCTCAGATTTTTTTTATTGATTAGGTGGATTTAAGTGTGACACGATGGGAGGAGGGGGTTGATTAGATTGTTTGTTTGAAAGGGTTTTTGGTAGGATGATATTATACGTTCCTTGATTTTTATAATTTTTTTATTTGTTGCGATTTTTTTTATTTTATTATAATTGTTGATAGGTGTTGTTATGGAGAAGAAAGGTGTGATTGGGAAACGTTTTGGTAGGGGGGTGATAAATTTGTAGGTGCAGAATGATGGATGTGGGAGGGGGTTATATCAACTGATCCACCTCGATCCGCCGGATATGACTCGGATTCTCGAATCCTCTTTTACTGCTGTGAGAATTTAGTGGCTCATTCTGCTAAGAGATTCTAGAACGCTTTGCTCAGTTTTGCAATTTTTTGGAAAAACTTTGGGAAAGAATAATACTTTTAGTTAAAATAATTATTTTCTGAGGTGATTGTTAGGGATACTCAGGCTATTTTGTCGATAACATGGCCGTCGCAAGCCGCCAGCCCTCGACCTTCGCATGTGACGTTAGTCGTTTTGCCGGGCGAATCCTCCTACTTCTAATGCCTGGTACCTGCACGCGAATCGCCATTTACTTTCTGCTGCCCTCAATTTAGGTTTTAAATCAACTCGTTTGGGTTTTTATCGTCATTATTGTGCTCGAAAGTGTCATCATTTTAAGCAAATCATTAAGCAAATCAAAGTCCTATAAATTGTCTTGCATATATGAAGAATTTCAATAGATGTATCCAGAATTTCACGTTTTATTGATGACTTCATGAATGCACCTCTCTGTAAGAATAACGTGAACGCGGTTTAACTTGCACGGGATAATGTAAACGTCCACATTGTAGCAGCCTCTAGGAGGTTCAACCTTAAAGAGAGTTTTTGTAGTTGCAATGTTAAAATTTTTCTAGGAATCTTCTTCGACTATAATGAAATATACCTTACACGTTGTCTAGAAAAAATGTCACAAATAAGGCTGTAAATATAGCAATGTTTACGGTCGCTGTTATACGCACTTGGGGAATTTTTCTAGTCATTTGACTCTTTCCGAAGTAAATGTAGGAAAGCAACCATATATGTATGAAAATCTTTTGTCATATACGATTTGTCACTACATTTACATAGTGATGTGGTGAATTTGCGAATAATTTCTAAGAGTGCGATTTGTGTGCACAAGACGCAAAATTGTTTCAACCAGTCAAATTAATTTGTAGGAGCGATGGTGGAGATTCTTGCGGCAGAGTAATGACGGGAAGGGAAATGGGGGTGCTCCAAGGACACCCCACACGACGGCAATGTCTGCAACACTTCCCACCTAAGACACTGATGTAGAAAGTTGCCACCCCCTCCCAGTCCTGCGACTGAACACGTGAAGCCGGTTGGAGTCTAAACCACTCAGCCAACTGCGGCTACACATCTCGATAACTACAATTATTGTTTTAGCTCTTTTTTTCCGAAATGCACCTTAAAATACAGGACCAATGGCGTCAAAAATATGTACAGGTAGACGTTAGTCAAGGGAAATTAATTTTGTAATATATCGTATAGGATACTCACAAATTAAATCTCTTAAAATACCACGAGACTAATATAACTTTGAAGTGTACTGATGTGGGGCGAAAAACGACGTTTTTCATCACTTGACATTGTGAGATGAAAGTCGTGCATTACTTGTTTATGTATGTTACATTGCCCTGGTATTTATTAACCTGACGACGTATTTTCAGTCATTTTAGTTGGTATGTTAGATAAATAATACCAATTTATAAAAATGTTAACTGCTGGAGGTAAATAATTAATTTTCAGTAATATTTTCAAAAAAATTTGTACACTGATGGTTATACGAAGGCTTTGTTTCACGCGATGGCTCACATGTCTTGAATTTGGGGATTCATCTGCAGTGGCGGTTCCTGCTGTAGGGCTGCATCCCCCTCGGAATTAATTGAGAATTACAGTAGACAGTTTTTTATGTCACAGCTGCCCTCAATTGAAAATGAACCTTATTATGATTTATTCGAGCTTTCTAACTCTGCCAACGATCGTGGGCTGATCCCCTCGACTGAGTAACGCGTGTTAATGCAGCTTGTACAGCGCTAGGCTGGGCTGTGGCGAAGGCAGACCGCCTGGCCTCGCTAGCGCATGCGCAGTCGTCCATTTGTAGGCTCTCGCTTATATGTAACCTTGTATTCTCTTTCAGGGAATAGTTTGGGTTTTGAGAGCTAAGACGCTTGTTTTCCTTTCCAGCACCTAGCTTTATTAATTGTTCATTTCTATGTAAAAGGAAGGCTGGATCATGTTTTAGTCACTGTTTCTATAAGTTTGTTTATTTAATTAGCAGTATTCCAAGATTTCATTACCTTTTCAATTTGTAATTTATCGTTGACCAGTTACTCTGATCAGGTTAAGCCGTAGTGTCAACCGATTGACATATATTTAATCATAATAGTTATAAATTTTGTAAAGAAATATCCACTTATCAGTTTGTGAAATTCATATTTAAATTATTTTTCNTAATCATAATAGTTATAAATTTTGTAAAGAAATATCCACTTATCAGTTTGTGAAATTCATATTTAAATTATTTTTCATCAATCTAATTTTTTGAATTATTTTTGGGATTAATTTAAAATACCGCATAACGACAAAGGATGGTGCCAATGTTTTTGGGTCAAGCGTCTTGAGATCTGTGATAGTCCTGATATTGTTGGAACACATCCTATATCTTTCTTCTCGCTTTATACTCGTGATGGCGTCACACAAAATATAATTAACTCTGACTTTTATCCAGTTTTAATGTAGTGACCATTTGCTTTTCACCGCTTTGGGTGGGTGTTTCTTGTTCTGTTATTTTTATTGTCACCTCAACAATGTATCATTTCGTCCATACCTCTTTATTTTATTAGTAAATTTTGTTTTTACAGTGGTTGAATTGTTGTGTCGGAAAATGCTGTGTTGAGGCCATTTCACTACCTTGCTGCCGAGGCGTGGCAGATTTTCTTTGAAATCGCCTTGCGTATTCTTGATGACGTTTAAATAATAAAGTTACACCTATGCTGGCTTTATCAAGGGAGATGTCCCGAAAATAAGCCACGTCTCAGGATATTC
The DNA here is from genome assembly GCA_002778355.1 of Clitarchus hookeri. NCBI lineage: Eukaryota > Metazoa > Arthropoda > Insecta > Phasmatodea > Phasmatidae > Clitarchus > Clitarchus hookeri. The sequence goes on along the minus strand of NQII01008605.1, from coordinate 56,641 downwards.
CAGCCTCTACTTTTCCATCATTTTTGGCATGTGCATGAATCGTTCAAATATACAACAATCAAGTCGTCGTTTTTCAATTTTGGACTGAATCATCTATAAATAAAGGAAAATTACATCTAAATTTAAGGTATGGCTCGATATATTTTGTATTTCCAAACATCATATTTTTTTTTATTTTGGGAGCCCAAAATAATAAAGATAATAACTTTTATATCAAAAATTGTTTTTAACAGTTTGTTTTTTATATACCAATGATATTATATATGTATATATAAAGGCTTNCTTTTATATCAAAAATTGTTTTTAACAGTTTGTTTTTTATATACCAATGATATTATATATGTATATATAAAGGCTTTGTTACTGTTATGCATTAAAAATAATAATTATTGTTTTATTATTATTTTTACTCTTATGATAACACATTTTGTTCACACGAATGTTAATTCTACTTTCTTTATCAACCATCTGACTTTTTTTAATCGCAGGCTCGTGGTTATATTCCCCGAAGTTTCGCGAATGTAACAGAACGCCGTTGGCAGGGCCGTGGATTGCTTCTAGCAGGGAGATGTGTGTGTCTCGCCCTTCGCTCGCACGTGGACTGCAAGGCTGCCAGCCCTTATCGGCATTCGTGGGACGGGCAACTGGCGCACGCGCGCCTTTATATTGCTTTGCTTTCGTCAAACTGGTGGTTACTTCAGGTGCGAAGTGAAGCTTTTCGAGGTTTGTAGCTATGCTATTTTCTATATATTTTAATTAAATTTATCATGATTAGAATACATGTGGCAGGTGTACAAGATATTTCTTTTTCGCAACTTTCAATAGGGGATAAAATTATAATTAAAACAAAGGACGAGCCATTTCTCACTTAATAATTAATGAGCCTTCATCAAGTAGGAATCATACATATAAAATCAAATTAAATCGTAACGTGTTTGATATACAGAACTGGCTGTGTGAATGTGAATAAATAAAATGCTCTCTTTTGCTTTCATTAAAGGTATATTAAAAATATTTTATTATTTATTAAATTAATTTTGTTATTTCAAGTCTTGCAGATTTGCGTTTTAAAAATCACAAATTATAATGTTTAGGAATATTTTATTGGTACAGCATAAAATAGTGAATGAAGAAATAAATTACCGTATAAAATAAATTTTTATAAACTAAAAACTTTTGAGAGAAAATTAATTTAATATACTGATGTAATAAAGAAAAATTAGATCTTTTATGTTCAATTTCGGTAAGAAATCTAAGAACCAAATGAAAATCCAAGATGAATTGAAATTNGAAAAATTAGATCTTTTATGTTCAATTTCGGTAAGAAATCTAAGAACCAAATGAAAATCCAAGATGAATTGAAATTTAAATTTCACTGAATATCTTGTGAAATGTTCATTCTGGTGAATAAAAATAAAATGTTTAGTTGGTTTGTATATTGGTCTATGTTTATTGCCATAATATTACTAAAATCATTATTTCAGACTTGACTTGTCATGTTGCCAAAATTTACTTTAAGTTCAATAATTTTATTACAACATTTATACCTTCCTTATGAAATCCATTCACATATATTAATAATTTACATGTTGTTTAAGGAATTATTTAGTAGTATATTTTATACTGTGGCCATTAATAATACAAGGTATTTTTAATTTCACTATTAAAATTGAATTAAATTGATTAAGTGCAAGTATTAAGTTGACAATATGTAGGCCTAATGAACACTTCATGAAGTTTACAGATTTTCGTTTAAAGTTTGTTATAAAATAGTTCTAATAATCTCTTTTTTTGATTTTCGTTTCAGGTTCATGAAATCCAACAACACATATTTCTTTATTTTTCCGTGAATCAAAAAGTTGCTTTCGCACAACTCTAGAATATTGAAAAGAATATTTCAACTTTTTACAATTTAAAGTTGTTGTGTAGTTGATAAGCTCACTCCCCCTCCCCCTCTAAGAAATTCAGTATCACTGTGCAGCCTTACCTGTGCTGATACCCACGAGCCAAGACTGGTCGTCCGTTCAATTCCACACAGAAAAATGTATATTGTTGTTCCAACGGTAGTAATGTTACTGCAACATCAGTTTTTGTTATCACTAAGTCGCCAGTAACTAATGCTGCTGTTAATATAATGTAATTATAAGCTACTAATTATACTGGTACATTTTGTACTTTTGTGACATTACCTCCTTACTGTACCGGCAATATTCAGGTGGTGTTTTTTGTTGTGGCAAAATAGATCATGTGTTGCAATGATGTTTATAATAGTAATAAAACTTTTCTTGTATTTACCTGTTTTTAAAATAATTCCTATGTACAATCAATTAAATATGTTAATTTTGTCACAAAAATAAATTATACCAACGAAAAAATATTAACAGATGTGAAGGGAAAGAGCCTGCACGATTAGTGCTTATTATTTCCCATTCTTGAGAACCCAACGTCCTACATACTGCGCTGTCATGACGCGGGTGATCCAAGTTTAATATTGTAAGTATGGAATACAACGTAACCAAACTATGAAATTCTCATTTGTTAGGTGGAAATACTTGATGCTCTATAAATATATGCATAATTAGCACACGTAAACTGTTTTGCAAGGCTTGAGAGCTGGTCAGTGCTACATTTAGTTTTCAAACTATTCTTTAAAATTTTAATTCAGTGGTTTAATTTTACGAGGTTATCGCTGTTCATTTCTATCCGCCATTTTTAAAGCGCCAAGTCAGTGTAACCTTGTGTTGGTTGGATATTCCTTTAATGTCACAGTAACACAAAATATGTTGCTCTTCCTGTTCATTTTTGCATAATACAACTTTTTTGTTGGCGGCAAAATTTCTTAGAGGTTTTGTAAACACTAAAACTACAACAGTATGTTTGCATTACAATTATATAAGACTTTGTATATTTTAAGGTTAAGTAACTTTGGACAACATTATTAATGTTACTACAACATAAACTATTAAAGAAATGCCGCAATAGTATGTTTTCTGTTGCAGCGACATGAGACTTTTTTCTGTGCTTTTGGTTGTTGTACGATATGTATTATTTTTCACCATTTAACAGACAATTCAATGTAAATGCTATTTGTTAAGGTGCGTCATTTAAGTAAGACATACCTATGTTACGTTCCATTATAATACTTGTGAATGNGTAAATGCTATTTGTTAAGGTGCGTCATTTAAGTAAGACATACCTATGTTACGTTCCATTATAATACTTGTGAATGGAAATAATACAGATTCGTCTTAACATATATTGCAGTAGTAATATTAACGCCATTATAATATGTTGATTAGCATTCTGGCTCCTACTTGCAAGCCATGTATATGTATAAATTTGTACTTCTTTACATTACCAACAAACTTAAAACTCGCATATTTACACGCTACAACACATTTGCTTTGGTGTGGGGTCTGAAAACATTAATAAAGGGATATTGTTATTTGCGTTAGTTTCCCATATAATTTTCTTTCGAGTTCTTTATGACTTTCTTAAGTGTTACACCACAAATATATTTTGCTGTTTTACTTTCCAGTAAAATTATATTATAATTAACAACTACTCTTGGCACGACCGTGGTCTGGCAAATGCTGTGCATAGACCAGGATTTCTCCGGGTAAAGAATACTAATGTTAACAGTAACGGCAAATACGGATGCAGCTAACTTGTTATGGTTAGGGGAAAACTTGCTTATCATGAGAGAGAGATATAAAGAACGTCAATACCGACATAACTATCACAGGGCAAGGGGACGCTATGATAATGCTAGACTTATTTTGTGAAGAATTCTGTTTATATAGCAATCCACACCAGTCTAATTTGGGTTTTCTATTATTTTCCGAAAAGACTCCAGGAGTATTCCAGTATGATTTCTAAAACAGGTCATACTAGCGCCTGTATGTTTCTAATGAAACTTCTGTCGACAACACGTTGACCAATAAATATCAGTAAAAAATTTAATAAAACAAACAAGTTTTGTGGGAGTTTTTTGTCTTTGGTATACATTAAATGCTCTCAAAATTACGTGGCACAGATAAGAGCACAAATGAAGTGCATTTAATGCTGTCTTTCTTCCCCCCCCCCTCTTTTCCAACACCACCAAAGAAATACGGTAAAAATCGTGTAAAAATATGGGAATGAAACAGATTATTTAAGAAACAATTGAATAAAATTTGCGTTGCCTTCATTCAAATTGTGTTCAATAAATGTTGTACGTACGTAAATTTACTAGTTTTATCTTAAATAATGAGCGAAATATGTTTTGTTTTTAAGTAAATGAAGTAACTTTTGTTGGTATAACAATTTTTTACGAAAAAACTAATATATAAAACATAGATTTGTAAAGTGCTTTTGTAACTTTTTTTAATATATTAGCTTCTAGNCTTCTAAAAATATTAAGTCCCTTTTCCTTATATCTGTCCTATGCGTGATTAAAATAATATAGGTCATTTGCATGTCTTGCACATTAAGGCGATGATTTATTGTATTGGCATGCTAGCCAGGGTCATAAATATTTCCGTGCTTCAACACTAGAACACGCCAAATTTTTTAAAAATATACGATATTTTTAGACCTTCGTCNTATTGGCATGCTAGCCAGGGTCATAAATATTTCCGTGCTTCAACACTAGAACACGCCAAATTTTTTAAAAATATACGTTATTTTTAGACCTTCGTTTAACAATCAATAAGTGATCAGAGTCAGGGTAGGGTAACGTCGCCCTGTGAAGAACAGGGTACTGCTTTTATTTCATTTTGAATTTAATGATTTTAAGGAATAAAAGGTTGTTTAAGCTGCAATTAATCTGCAGATAGCAAAGATGTCTCGAGTTCATTCCATATGAAAATTCACTTTATATACGCATCTATGCTTTAACTTCCATAATAATATGATACTCTGTACCTTAGTGATTTGCAAGTTGAAATGCGCTACGTGCCTACGGCTTCTGAGGCTAGTTTATAACACGAAAAATTTTCTTTCGCAATGTGGGGATAAACCTGTAACACAGCGTCTAGTTCTGTACTTCAGAAACTCACTTAAAATTCCGCAAACAAGCGGGAATCGAAACCAGTAATTTCCGCCCACTAGCCCGATATCATTGCATGTGGGTGGAGTCACAATCCCTATATTGAAAGTTTTATTCCATTACGATTTGCAAATTCTTTTTGTTGTTGCAGTAATAAATTATAAAGAACTTTCCTTTGGGGACAGGTTTGACTTCCGGTTGTAAAAAATATCATAAAATATCCGTCGGCTTCAATAGTCGATGTTGTTAAGACTATCGTAGAGTTTCGTGTTCGACTCCCAACATATTTATGAACAGGTAAATTTAACATGTGAGCCCTGCCTCCTCACGCTGGGACTACGCAACCGGCGTACAATCAGAGCAGTTAATATCCTTAGTTAGATAAATAAATATACTTAAATTATCACGACACGTGAATCATCACTCGCATGTGTTCCAAAACCACCAANCTTAGTTAGATAAATAAATATACTTAAATTATCACGACACGTGAATCATCACTCGCATGTGTTCCAAAACCACCAAATTTTGAATACTTAGGATTCATTTTTTACATTTCTTAAATCATGTTTCCAAAAAAAGAGGACTATGATATGAAATAAAATAAATAGTCACTGGGATATCTATAAAAAAATTTAGAATGGTTCCATAATATGCACCAAAGGGAGCTTAGCGAAATTTATGTAATTACTCGCAATATGTATATATTATCGTTGAATTAATATATCTTGGAAAACTGTAAGATGTGATCTTATAAGTCTATTGCGTAAGTAATAATACAATTTGACGCCAATCGTGTACTTGTTATGGCTGCGCTGCTAGTTATAATAATTAACTAAAAGCTATGACTGCATTATTTATTAAATAATAACAAGAATTTACTGATGTAACCCAAGAACCTACTTTCCTCAACATGTATGCAATTAATATTTATATAAGTTCTTAAAAGCTGAGTTGGTAGGTAGTACTTGTCGTTTANCTTTCCTCAACATGTATGCAATTAATATTTATATAAGTTCTTAAAAGCTGAGTTGGTAGGTAGTACTTGTCGTTTATTTGGAAGCGATATGATTAGAAATGAAACCAGAAACATATGCAATAGTAGAGAGGCAATTACAAATACACTAGTTCCTTACCCGGGATTCGAACCCAGAAAACATCGTACCATAAGCAGGTGTTAAATAAACTTCATTATGGAAGTCGGATTCAGAGCGTCAACTTCAGATTTAATCAGTCTTAGGTTTTGAATTATAGGGTTTACTTACCTAAAATATTTACAGGGCCATCATTAAAAAAATATGTAACTGAGCGACATAAAACATGTGAGTTTATACGTTATAATATAACCCACCTTGTGTAAACAATTCGGTGGAAATCGGTTGTTTGGTCCTTCAGATACGGCATTAAAATCTTTATGTTTTTACTTGATGCTCTAGTACAAAATTTGCGGAAAAAAATACTTTATTTAAGAAGCTTTTAATGCATAATATGTACATATAAATTTTGTTTTACTATGATTAAATCATTGTTGAATATATGGGGGAAATTTCCTTAAAGGATTTACTAAGCCACCATTTTGAATATCGTTTTTTGACCATTTAAATTGATTAAAATTTACATGGTCTTCTGTAGCTTTTATTGTCAGCACAGTTGGTAAAAATTAGTTAAAATCTTCCGGTGTAAAGTAATGAAGCAGCCTATTCGGTATTTTATGCTACCAACATGAAATGTTAAGTTAAAATAGATTACATAGTTTCGTAATTGTAGCAAAAATAAAACATTAATTTATAGCCGCCATTCCGAAAATAAGAGTATAAAAAAACACTTTTATTAATAAAGCATATTACAGTATACCTTCACCAAAATTTGTAAAAATTGGTTGATTGTTTGCCGTGATATTATATAAAAGCTTCATTTTTTATTTACGGGGCTATATCGCAAAATTATATAATGAGAGTGAAATGAGGCTCTGCATACACAAACTATATGATTGTAATAGATACTGCGAACGTACGATGTNCCAACGTACGAAGTCAGGTTGGAATTTGTTTGGTTAATACAATATACTGAGCGAAAATATTTATAACGCTACAATGTTGACAATAAGTGCCTGGCCTCCTGAAACCCTACCAGTTTATTCCATCTGCTGCAGTACTATTTGTTTGCCAAATTTGGTAGGAATCTGTCAATTGTTTCCCGAAATATTACGTAAAAACTTTATTTATTCATGTAACAATCTCTTGCAAGAAGACGGAAAAGAGATTCTCCCTGTGTTTATAATTGTAATATCTACTGCCAGCAAATAAAAATTTATTTGGAAATGATTACATTGTTTCGATGATATAGACTTTAAAGCTAAAATAACCAAATTTTCGCCATTTTGATAATAAGTGTCTGATGTACTTAAAACATACAATTTTACATCGTGAGTCGCAGCTACTTGTTTGCCAAATTATTGGTCAATTGTGTCCTGAGATATGACATAAAAAATGTATTTATGCGCATGGATCTATCTTACCAAATGAAAGACAAAAGATTCTCATGGTAGATACAGTTGATATTTGTAATATATACTATCAGCATAAAACAAAGATGTTGGAATTGATTACAAAGTTTCGATGATTTAATATTCTAAGCTAAAATTGCTATATAGCAACCATCTTTAAAATAATTGTCTGAGATGCTTAAAGCACATCTTTTAAGATCATTTGCATCAGAACTACTTGTTTACTAAAATAAGTAGAAATCTGTTGATTTTTTTTTCCAGATATGGCATAATAATTTTATTTATTCCTCTGACGCCAGCTTACGAAGTGTCCAACAAAGGTGCTTATGTGATATAACATATTATGATTGTAATATATACTTTCAGTACACAAATATTGGTCGAAATCGGTTAAATGTTTTGGCAGATATACAAAATAAATATAAAATATTAGTATTGCCACCATTTTGAAAATAAGAACCTTATCAAGTTCAATTACTTACCTGGAAATTTCTGTGAGAATTTCATTCATAATTATCAAAATATAATTTCAAACCGTTATATGTAAATTTGGTGTTATTTTACAAAATGTCGGACGTACAACACAATCAATCTCGAAATTTAATGATTTCTTGATGTTCTGCCAGTATACAAAGTTTGATTTAAATTGGTTGAAAAATTCCCAAGCTGACATATCAGCACAAATTTTAAAATGGTCGTAATTTTGTAAGTAAGAGTCATACGTGGTCGAAAACGATGAAAGTCGCGTGTCCTTACTAAGTATTATATGTGTAACATGTTTGGTGAAATTCGGTTGACGCATCCAAAAATTGAGACGGGGGACACTCACAGACACACACATACAAACTCGTATACACTTAGGCATACAGACAGGAAAGTGATTTCATAAGCCTTCCTGTCATTCGGGAAGTAGGCAAAAAGAAAAACATCAAACATAAAAAGGAATCCATTATTTCAGCTAAAACCGCCACATAAATTTAGAAGCGCAAATTACGACCTGAAATTTTGTAGCACCGCGGGAGCGATAAATGCTGTTTAAGTTAGAGAATTCTTGCAAGACAAATATTTCCCATTCTTGAAATGTGTATCGACGTGTGAGATTATTAACTTTATTGATTTCATTGTATTTTCCATCGCGTTAAAGCAGGACGAAATTTCTGGGCGGGATTGCGATAAGACAGCATTTCGAAATCAGTTAGAAAATCAATTAAAGTTTTTCGCTTGACTGAGCCTTTGTGTTACCGGGGGCGCACCACGAGCCCAGCAGGCAGTTATCGAAGAAACTTCCCGTGAGAGGGAACATTAATAGGAAAACACTCGCCTTGTTCGGAACGCAAATTATACTAGCTAGCTATTCTTTGCTTGTGCGTGTAGGTAATAAGGTATAAAAAAATCTTACAGAGATATTAATAATTTACGTGATGCAGATAAAATATGCATGATTACATCCAACTGTTCCGAAGCCTTCTTAAAGTTCTACTTTCAATATATTCAACCGCCTCATGCAAACCAATATTAACTTTGTCCAGAAAATTACATAAACGTAGTGCATTCCTGCGTTATCTGAATAATAATATTTCGAATGAAAACTGTTTATCTCTATCTTTATTTTAATTTATTATCAATGTTATATTCTGATTTCTAGATAAACTTTAAATAAAATCAAATTTGACCAAAAATAATACAATTTAATCCAAATAGATATAAAGAATGGTTGTTTTACATTAAATATTCAAGAAACAACCAAACTCGTTATTCTTACGGTGATTTTTCAAATGTTTTATTGAAAAACCGTGAAGAAACTGCGAACATGTAATAGCAATACCAATAGTAACTTTCATCGTATTTGACATCCTTGACTGAAATACATGGAAGTACGTACCAGAGTTGGACGTAGGGCATCAGCCATCTGACACTTGGGCATGCCTTCTCAGCATGCATACGCACGAGGAACACAGAAGAAGAACTGTTGTGTCCTTCTGTCTGCAGCTATTTTGCGCCTTCCAGGAATCGAAACACGTGCGCTATAAGGCCGACACTTTCTCGCTTACCACTTGCCTCTTTGGCTCTACGCGCAAGGCAATCAATTGGCGTGCAGTTTTTTTTTTGTCGGCGGATCACCTTAATGTGATTTTAAGCACTAACCCTATTTTTTTTCAACGTACGCTGAAAAAATATAAGTATTATACGTGTCTAGAAACAAGTCTGAAAGTTCTTTAAAGAAAATTAAGCAACCGAAACTAATTCTGATAACACCCGTTTAACCAATTTCCTAGCTTAAAAATGTATCCTTTTATCTAAAATGGTACTTGAATTAAATAAAACATTTCCAGGTGCTTAACGTGATTTGACAAGTATACAAAGTATCGAAAAGTTTCTGATTTACTTTATTTCTGCCATATTCCTGCAATAGATTCCATGTGTCCAACTGGCGGAGCCATTAAATGATGTTAAATACAGTGAGGGGAATGGAGACATATTGACACACGAAAATTCGGTCCTGGAATAAACTGAGTCTCCAGAGTAGAATGATTATTGCAATTTGGAGACAAGAGAGTAGGGCGGTGGAGCATAAAACTGTTCATACTCTGTCATTATAGTCGTCCACCAGCCATTGTTTTCCTAGATTTTCTGTTTTCCCCTTGATATCGACTGTTTCCCTCAAAATTTCCCTTCTTCACTTAGAATTTCCTTTTTTCCTTTAAAATTTCCCTTTTAAATTAAAAAACACTTTTCACCTTCAAATGTCCTTTTTATCATTAAAACTTTCCGATTTTATACCTAAAATAGAACCAATCTCCCCATTTGCAAAAAACAATCCCATAAAAGGATATTTTCTATCCATCTAAAGGATTTGGGGGGATCGTTTTTGAGGGCAAAGAAGTGGTGAATATACTTGTTTTCCATGCATAGGAAATCCCAAATCGATACATGGAGTCCAGAGTCATAGGTGACCGTCCACCATCTTGATTATGTCAGCCATATTACCAAACAAGATTTATAAAGGTGTTCATGACCTTCACCTTTAACCCTTAACCTTTAATGACCTTAAACTAAAATAACTGCAAAATTGTCCAAAAAAACTTCTAAAAATATTATGAAATCTTAAAAATAGTAATTTAAGCTATGTATATAAATTTAATGAACAACTTTATTACATGATAATTTCGAATGTTTGGGAGCAGAGGGGATGGGGGACCTTAGCAGACCATCCATCATGTTATAACGTCACCTGACCACCATATTGGATCCAAATGACCCTGACCTTGACCCATATCCTGGACCATGACTCTTTCCCCGTGGCCTTGAACCAAAAAATTCGCAAACTTCTCAAAATAATTTTAAAAATGTTTGAAACTTTCAAATATTTAAAAGAATTACTTAAATTTTTTATTAAAATCATATATGAAACTGACATTTTCGGAGGTCTCCAAAGTACCATGCCCAGCAGGCGACTGACTCTCCTCCATTCAATGATGTAGGTTAGTTAGTTGGCAGGATAGACCACTGATTACTCATCTTCGTTCGACCCCCTTACAACTTCTCCCCTCTCCAACTTTAATTCCATCGTATGTAGCCAATTAGTATTTTCCGGGTGTCATTGGTTTTATTTTCAACACCTAGGTGTGCNAACTTTAATTCCATCGTATGTAGCCAATTAGTATTTTCCGGGTGTCATTGGTTTTATTTTCAACACCTAGGTGTGCTAGTGTATAAATTACCGAATTCACTTATCTTTATATTGTCATTTGTTTTCATTGCTTAAGTTTTTCTCTCACTTTCCTTCTACTGACTTCGTGTTTTTTTCTTTCGTCATTTGTTTTCATATCTGTAGGTGGTCATCTCGAATCAAGTTTTAAAGCATTAGTGATGCTTATTTATTATTTATCGATTTACATCTAGGGAACACCCATATTCAATTATATTTTCAATGTATAGTTAGCACTAGTGTAGTAACTTTCATTTTCGTCACCATTTGAGCTACCGATGCAGCCACCAGTTTACAGACATATTTGTTTACGTTTTTAAAGTGTATACTTTGCTATCTGCCCCTGCCTTATTGGATTCTATTTCCATTACCTAAGTTGTGCTAATTTCTCGCTTTAGCCACCAGACGAGTAGCTAAAACAATCATTTTCTCATGACCTGTCATTCCATGTTAAAAATCTTTGGTACCGTTTTCTTCTTAGTTACCATTCTCTATCAAGCCGTCTTAATTTTTTCACCACGATTTTTATCTGTGCTCCATCCACCATCTTACATTGTATTAAAGCTTGATGCTACGCCACTGTTGTGCGCCAATTAAATTTGACGATATTCCCCACCTGTGGCACACAGAGTGGTTCGTAGGGTCGGAGTTAATTCCTCCAGGCAAAGACTATAAGGTGCCTTGAAGGTTGAGGGTATTTCAATAAGGTAGTCTTTTGGTGTTTCACTTTAAAGGATGGATNGGTGCCTTGAAGGTTGAGGGTATTTCAATAAGGTAGTCTTTTGGTGTTTCACTTTAAAGGATGGATATATTGTCTCCAGTTATAAAAAACATACAGAAACACTTCCGAGGTGTGGTTCTCTATTTTGGCTATTCGTATTAACTGGGGGTGACGTCGTGAGGAAGGGGGAAGGGGCTTCTCTGGACGGCAACTTGATACTTAACTACTCTGCTGTTGGTGCTGTTATGTTGTCTGCAGTGGGTGAGCTCCAGCGATGTGGGCGGCCATGGAAAAGGATAGCGTATTGGTGCCGTCTCCCCTGGACTGCTGTTCTACTGACGTACCCATATACTGAGGTATTTATGTCGCCGAGGGTCCGATCCGCCCGGCTGCATGTGGCGTGGCTGCTTTCTCTGTGCGGTAATAATTCAATGCTCGAAGGTCTACTGATTAAATCCCACCCTCACTGCAAAGAGGCTTATATGCTCCCTAGCCTCTCTCCCTAATTGTCGGCACTTGTCGCCTTGTTGAGGCGAGGGGGCGGTGGTAGGAACACAACAAAGCATTTAAAAAACGTGCCCTGGTTCCTGAAGTTTGGAGGGGGGGAGTTGTGATCTTTCCCCTTGAATTTACCATCTCAGCTTTTTTTTCCGCAGTGCCCGTTTTCTTACTTCAGGCAAACTGTGTCTCCTATCTCGTGATAACTCGGCGTTCAACAAATCTCACGGGCTTGCTAGTGGGTGGGGTGATTGGGGGGGGTGGTATTATGCAGCAGGACAGGTGTAATAGCCGGCACACGCATCTTTCTCGGCTTGACCTTCTCTGTCTGACTGGAATTGAGACGTGTCTCTCT